>CABEEJ010002162.1:108261-121689 GCA_901482245.1 Timema douglasi
ATACGACGCTTCTAGCATTTTCAAATAATATCTGTTGAAGAGTTTTATTCGTACCTCAAAAACCCAAGGAATGTCCAAGGGGACGGCCCTGCCGAGAGAAGTGATCAACATCACGAACAATACAAGCATATATACGATTATACCAGCTCAGAGAGGGGGATAAGGGGTGACTACAAACATAGGGAAAACAAGACACATGATGGGAGGGAGGGGATAAAATTGTATCAACGTGGAGCTAAAATTAACATTCTGGACGTATTACACTTTTACGGCGCATGCTCGCCACACACCCCTTCACACCCCGCCACGGGGAATAGAGCATTTTACTCTTTCAGTGTTTACACCGCGTTCAGACGAACAACGTTTTTTGTGGAAGGAGGACGCCATTATTCTTTCGTGTGATAAACAGTCAGTCGGCGCAGCACAGTGGGGGACTTTTGGTGAGTTTCTTGCATTTAGACTTTTTTCTTGGAGCATATATTTCCAATAAATGCTACACTACTATCCCAACACCGCTTATTGACATTATGTTGCGAGTTCTGAGGTTATTTGTTTTCTTTATTATTTTCCTTTTAGTTCTTATAGTAAAATCTATCTTACAAATTTAGATTAGTTTGCGCAATTTATAAGTTAGGTTAGGTTAGGTTAGATTATGGGGAGCCTCGAAAATAATCCACCTAAAGCCTTTCATAGCCCAGATCCACCACTGAAATCTGGCATTGGACTAATGATACACCAGAGGCAGATTAAATAATTAGAATTAAATAATTAAAAATATCAAGTTTAATTATTATTACTCTATTTCAAACTATGTTTGATATCCTACCTAGGTAGGAACTACTTAAATACATGTATAATTTCATACTCAAAATAATACCAGAGTTAACAATTAAAAAAAAAAAAGCATCACTATAGTCATCGTGAGAAGAGATGTTAGAGCCCTAAAAGGTTCCAAATTATATTTTAATCATTATAAAATCAGTTATAAAAGAATGTATCATAGCAAGCACCAACACATTTGCGTTGAACACTTTCCACTATGTGAAAGTCAGTAAGAGTAATCGGATTACAGGTCACAGTAGCATAATCGAGATTTGACCTGACAAAACAAAATACAAACCTATGATACAGTCAACTTTAGAGAATGAGGAAGTTAAATAAGTATTTAAAAAGGCCAAGTAACTTCAAAGAAAAACTATATTATCAATATGATAGTGTAAGTAGGGCTTATGGTCTACACCTAGATCGTTAATATAGATACAGCGTTATATAATTTCTCTGGTAGGTTTATAAAGGGGGGGAAAAAAATATTAACATTTTTTTAGCACCACGTTTTACTACCAGTTCGAGAAATACGCTTAAGTAGTAATTAGGCTAGTGGGTTAGTAATTGGGAAGGCTTAATTCAGAGGAAAGGCTTAATTTAGAGGAAGTGAACCCAAATTTGCGTGGAAGGATAGTGTAAAACCATTTAGGAAAACCAACTCAGATCACCCGACCGAGATAAGAACCTCGATCTTCCCATCTTAGACAGTCTGGATCAACACGAAACTAGCGCGTTAGATAGCTACGCCACCGAGGTGGGCGGATAGAAATAGGGGTGGTCTTTCTGATGTAAGCTATATATATTGGCTTATATTTATTAATAGACATTCAATTTTCAATAGACCATCGTAGTACACCACACATTTAAATTTGTAAATAATCTAAACCAGTGGTTTTTTTTCAACCTTCTTGAATATGCGACCCCTTTGCAAGTAAAAAATTCTGGCGACCCCCTGTACGTAATAAAATTATATCAGTGATTTCAAATAATACGTATTTGGCGCTATTGGAGGGGGAGAGGGAGTGCGCGCGCAGGTTGGTCGAAGGTCAATGGTCAGTGGCCGCATAGGAACAGTTGTTGGTCAGTTGTCAGTTGTCAGCGTGTACGGTCGTAATGGAGAAGTTTCTAAAAATATCTGCGCAGCCCTCCACGTCTAGTACAAGTGGTAGCAGCGGAAGCGAGTTAAAACCGAAAAAAATAGACTTTATGACGACAATTATTTGAAATATGAAGCCATCAAAGCTTATGCATCACCTCTCAACTAAACATAACAATAATGCTGATAAACCGTTACATCGAACGGAAGCTGAAAACCTTTAACCATCAGCAAACTACTATGATTCAGGTAATAAACTAGTATTATTTGTTGTTAAAAATAATATTATGTGAGGCCTTTCCTAAGAAACCTAGCAATCTCCATTTTTTAAATTTATTAATTATTCAGGAAAAAAAAATTCCCATTCCAATAAATTCCCAGACGTTTGTTGATTAGGTTTTGAGAAATACTTATTTTCATTATCCATTCGAAATTCCATATAAATCCAAAGATTAAGATTTTTCAATATTACCCAAAGAATTAATCTAACTTTAATATCCACCTCATTTTTCATTAAATACATCTACAATAATTAAAAATTCTAATACATATTGATATAATAGTAAAATTCATATTAAAGTTATTTTTTTTTATCTTATTCTAGGTATCCAATGTCAATGAGAAAGAGTTATTAGCTAACTACTGAGTCGCATACCAAGTCGCTAATGCTGGGAAACCTCATACAGTTGCCAAAAATCTTACTATGCCAGCAGCCCTGATTATGGTTGAGATTATGCTAGATAAGCAGGAGGCAAACAAGCTAAAAAGCACACCACTTTCTGATATAGCGATTGAACGCAGAATAAACGATATGGCCGGTGACATTCGAGAACAACCAGTCAAAAAATTTAAAGAAGAGATCACATTTTTCTCTGCAGTTTGATGAGTTGACTGATGTTGCAGATTGTGCGCAATTTGTAGTATTTGTGCGCTTTGAAGCAGATGAGAATATCAATAAGGACATTTTATTTTGCAAAGCACTTCCTGCGAACACTACTGGCCAGTATTTATACGGCACGTTTTTAGAAAACACTCGTGACTACAGAGATTGCTTTGACAAAATGTCGCTATTTGTATCAATGGTGCTAAAGCTATGACTGGCAATCAAAGCGGGCTCGTTGCGAAATTAAAATCAATAATGCCAAATGTTTTATGGACACACTGCTTTTCTTCGTTGGCAAGCTCTGGCAGCCAACGTTTTACCTTCTGATTTGAATGATGTACTGAAAGAGGTGATCAAAGTTGTGAGCTCTATTAATGATAACGCTTTTTAAACACGAATGTTTAGAATAATTTGTGAAGACATGGGTTTCCTCCATACATATCTCCTTAGTCAGACAGATGTCAAATGGCTATCACCATGAGTTCTGGAACTAAACGCTGAATTGTTATTGTTATTACAAGATCATAAATCTGAATATGTGAATTACTTTTGTGACCCTGTTTGGCTATTAAAATTAGCATTTATCACTGATCTTTTTAAGCACCTAAATATTTTAAACAAGAGCATCCAAGGGAAGGAATAAAATACTCTAACAGCCAAGGATAAATTCAAAGGATTCCTCACAAAACTTCGTTTGTGGTCAACGTCTTTACAAAACTTAATGGATGATTCTTTCCCTTGCGTCCAGAAGATTGTCGAAGAAATTGCAACGGACCCATCGTAAGTGGTAAGTTCTCAAATTATTTTCATGATGCAGAGCTTGCATGATTTGGAAAAAAGATTATTAAGTTACTTTCCAGAACTTAGCTCTGACACTGACAATGGGCATAGATGGATACAAAATCCTTTTTTGGATATGTCAGTACAACTGGCTGATATGACCACGAAGATGAAAGAAAATCTTATAGATGTTGCAGCTGACGGCATGCTTACAATGGAATTTAATTCGCAAAAGATTGACGTCTTCTGGATGAAGAGAAAAGAAGAATATCCAGAGCTGGCAAGGGAAGATTTGAGATTATTAGTGCAACTCGCCACTTCCTACCTACGTAAACTAACTTTCTCTTCAATGGTGAACATACAAACTAAAAAGAAGAGAAATATACTCCAATTAGAAAATTATTTGGTTATTTACGTCTCAAAAATAGAACCACGATTCGACAAATTATTAAAAAATAAACAGGCATAGCCTTCTCACTGAAATTATTGTTGTATCTTTAACGCAATATATATTGTAGAATCTATATTAAAAAATAAACTTTTCTCTGAAATTGTTATATTTTGATTGTATTGTAGGACCTACACTTGCTTTTTATTTTACCTGGCTTGCGACCGCGACCCCCTCATAAAGCCTTTGCGACCCCCCTCGGGGTCACGACCCACAGGTTGAAAAACACTGATATAAACATTCAGCAAGTCAAGTGATGTTTCCGAAAAGTTTGGGATCATTAGCAAACAATAAATAGTTTGAAGAAAGTATATACATACCTATGTCACCGATTAACACAATAAAAGAAGAGGAACTAAACTCGGCCCTTATTGTTTACCAAAATAGGTTGCTAAGAAGTTTGAAGTGTTTAATCCATATTGATGAGAAAATATATATATTATCTAAATAACATTTAAACATATTCTCTAGAGAAAACGATTGCCAAAACTACTTAGTTTTGAGAGAACAGTAAGTTAATGTGCTGAAAAAAAAATCGAAATCTTTACTCTGTTCTAAATAAATAGTTGTATCGGTTTAACTTTGAGTAAATACTTGTGGGCAATATAACCCATAAATGTTATTATGCCAGTCACAGTATATTTATTGTTTACAAAACCATGTTGACTTTTATATGATTTGTTTTCCAACTAGGGTTCATGAATTAGGCCTGTTTTCTTAAAACTTTAGAAAAGGTATTTAGTAGAAAAATAGGCCTATAATTATAAATATTAGTTTTAGCCTCTTTTTTATGTACGGATATAAACTATATATTGTTCAATGCTTTAGGGATCGTTCTACTTGACAACCTGAGATGGAATATACAGAGTATTTGGAAACTCATAGCCCAAACTACAAATATAGATTGTTTGACCCAATAGTTATACCAAATCCCTTAACGCTTACATCCGGAAAACTTTGCTAATACTATTAACTTGTGTTCAAAGTTTGGGCGTACAGTGCAAAGCTGTTCAAGCATTCATGTACAACAAGTTGCATAGTAGTTAGGCACACGATACCACACTCCTTGATATCTTGGAGCACGGCAGCAGACCATACCACATTTAATACGAAAGAGCACACCACGTCGTACAGAAATGCGAATACGTTCTGAGGGTCATCATTAATGGTCCTAAATCACAGAAAGTGCCTGGCATTATTACATTTGCAGTGCTGTGCGCCTAGCTCCTATGCAACTTATTGTACACGTGTGCTTAACAGCTTTTCTACCCTGGCACTGTACGCCGAAACTTTGAAAACAATTTAATGGTATTAGCAGAGTTTTCCGGATGTAAGTGTAGAGGGATTTTTGATTATTTTTGGTTCAAAAAAGCTATTGTGCAATTTGGGCTATGAGTTTCCGAACACCCTGTATGTATGCCAATATTTGAACAGCCTTTAACCATAAGCTTGGGTTTCCATCCACACCAGCACCCTTGGAAGAACTTGATGGTAAGAGAGTCATCCAAGGGAGTAATGTGGCAAGGTCACAGGGAAACATTAGTTTCAAAAATAGGATTCTCTTAAGTATGTAATGATATAAAATAGTTGCCAAATTCATTCAAAAGTGGATCAGATTAATATTTACATTTATTTCTTGATTGGATGGTGACGGGAGGTAGTTAGTTATTTATGGATAATATTATTCTCGACAGCACAACACCAATCATAAACAAGTGAAAAGAAATAATAATAGTGCTAAGACCTTGAAAAATCATAAATTGGAGTTAAAAGTGATTATATAAGGGTACCTTTAAAATGATATGATTCACCCAGAATAGTGAACTACTGATTGCCATGACGTTGTAGTGAGGGGAGGAAGCGCTCAGATGCCAAGAATATCAGGAGCAAGCTTAATTAATCATTTCCAGGAGAGTATAGTGAGGCTAGGAAGCGCTCAGGTTTCAACGTCCAAAGGAGAATATTTTAAAATACATTCCGCACAAACGGCTCCCCTTAAATCTACCACACAGATCACGCCGATTGTGTAGCGTATTCACGAATATATAACATAAGAAGAGGCTTGGATTTTATTGTAACAAGTGTAGAGAGCCATCCCCAGCCCAACCCTTCAATATCGCATCCGTGAACACATGAATCTACACACGTCCTTTAGCTCACGTCCCCACAAGTCAAATATCTCCCCTTTCACCCTTCACTGTTTATATCGAGAATCCCTTGTCCTGGTATTGACTCGCCAAGGATCGTGTGACCCGGTAATTACTTGTTGGAGCGTGTGATGCCAACTGTAAGCAGTCATTGTTTGTCTGGAGGTGGACTGGACGAGGAACTTCTCGATGTAGAACACGAATACAACCCCGCGCCGCGGTTTGTTGTTAGCCCTATCATACCAATGTCTTTGTGACCGAGTAGCTGGAATGGCCCACTAGACCAGGGGCTACCAGACCTTTTAGAGCAGTGCTTCCCTCAGGACTCGATGTTCGTGGGTTCAAACCCAGCCGGGATCAATGGATTTATCTTGACCGTTAAAAACCCGTACGTAGTACAAAGTTCTTCAGAGATGAAGAAAAGCCGTCGATAGTGGCATGTAAAAGAGCCGTAGAAGGCATTTGAAAATACCTTTCCTGACAAAATTGGTCGGCCCTTTCGCTCTTGCTCATAGACAATTATCGTGTGCTGATATAATTAGTCAGTTCAGAAAGTGCACGTTAAATACATCAAATATAAGAATAATGACAGTTAAAGTTTACAAGTATAAAAGTATAAATTAAAAGGGTGACCTGGCGGTTTAGGGGTAAGGTGTCAGACTTCTAGGCTGGCGACCGGGGTTCAATCCTCGGTCCCGGCACAGATTTATCTGATTACCAAACCCTTCCTTCACCTCTGACAATACATCTTGTGAATGTGGGGAATGCCAGGCCTCCACCGTGGTTCGGATTCCACGTTAAACTGTAGGTCCTCCATTTCATCTCACAATCACCCTACCATTACACATTAGCGTAAGTGCGTACAACCCGAACGGGTAGTAAGACGCGGTGCTAATAATAATAATAGTAATAATANTTTCATATCACAATCACCCTACCATTACACATTAGCGTAAGTGCGTACAACCCGAACGGGTAGTAAGACGCGGTGCTAATAATAATAATAATAATAAATATAAATTAAACATAAAACATCACAGGTTCTGGCTGCGCCTTTTAGCAAACGTCTTTTATTCATTTTTTTTAAAGGCAATCCTAAATACTACTGCTATTTTATAGGGAGAATTTTTTTTTTTTAAATATTCTAAAATAGCTTCAGGAAACCTGAGATAGCTGTGGTGGAGCTCAGTTTGAAAGACGCTACACTAAAGGTCTGGGTTCTATAAGGGGCCCAAATTCCATTTTACTTGTCCGTCCGTCCTATCTGCACTGTGCGCTCCCCATATGCGTGGATATAGAGGGGAAAACAATCAGTAGAAAATATCTCAGAACACCCGGCTGAGATTCGGACTAAACCTTCAAGGTTACAGGTAAGCCATACAAGACGGGACTGACACCTTTGTCCGTGAGCTCACCGATGAGGGCCAGTCACTTAAATTAACCCAATATTTACATAGAGGTCAAACCCGTATTGACGTTCACACGGTCTAAGGCGTTAGTCTTGCAATACAATAATATGGTAGTAATGAAGAGGCTAAGGTTTGAATCTCGTCCGGTAGGACTGGAGGCTGGTTTTCTATTCTCTCTCCTCGCTAATACGAATTTTATCGAAATCCCGCTCCCTTTATTGACACTTGTTTTTGACATATTATAGAAACATAATATTTTTTATTCCTTTTATTACATCCTACTACCCGTCCGGGATATGGCCTACGTATTAAATCACAACTATGAGGTAGAGATGAGAAAGGTAGAACTAAATAGGTGTATTCAAATTTGCGTGGTTGGAGGCTAAAAACTAAAATACCCTCAGTACACTTAGTAAAGCTTCAAACCCCTACCTCTCTATCACCAGCAAACCAGACTATATGAGTTTGACATCTAGTCTGCGTGCCCACCGATGTAGGTCGAATAGTATAATGTTATTCTAGATGTAAAATACGTGGTAGCAGTGGGTTGTGAGTGGCAGGGCCCAGATTTTGATGACATGTCATTTGTTTGTCGGTACATCACAGACAATACACAGAAGTACATACATTCTTTTCAACATACCCTGATTTGCTTCGGTGACTACATTGTCTAAGGCGTCCTTCTCGTGTTAAACTATACTTCTGATGACAGGGAGATCGGGGTTCAAATCTCTGTCGGGTGTACTGAGGGTGGTTTGCCATCTTCCATGCAAATTCGGGTACACTTCCTCTAAATTCAAACCTACTCGTCCCTAAACTCATTAGCGTAATTAGTAAATATCCGTATAGCCTGCACAGGTAGTAAAACTCGGTGTTAAAAAGAAGAAAAAAAATCCCTTCATTGCAAAAACGTTTTTAATAGGAGCTTTTTTTATCGTTTTAGATTTGTATATCTTAATTTATTGGGTTGTGGTATTTTATTGATAATATTAAGCACTTTTGAGTTATTTTCAGGCTTTTAATAAAAATAAGTTTCAAGCATTTACATTGGATAGGTATAATTTTAAAAACTATAGATATTCATATTATGTGTTTAGATAATAAACTTTTTATCCTCTTTGCTTGTTTGGCTGTAAAGTATATATTCCTGGTGATACACCGCAACTAAGCTGGGGAGGGTTGCATTGGGAGGGGGTAACTATTTATACTAAAGCACATATTCGTAAATCAATGTTATATTTAGCAGAATGCAAGGGTTTGGTTTTTAAAATCTTTTCATTGCGTGTATAAAATGTCTACACTGGGGAATGAGAAGATCAGCTGGACAGACAAGGGTACAAACGAAAAATTCCTAAGAAAAGTGGGGGGAAGATAGTCATTTTATACATAATTCTTCGGCTCAAAGCAAACATGATCGGACACATCCTTAGGAGGAACTTTATCTTTACGACGTCAGAGAAGAATAGGTTGAGGGAAAGACGAGTTCAGGAAGAAGGAGAATTCAAATATTCGATGGCATGAAGGAAAGAAAGAAATTCTGGTTGCTGAAGAAGATAATAATTTTAGTTTCCATTTGTACAGTGCATGTTTGATTTAGTCATGTGTATTCCTTAAGACCCTTGGCCCTGTGGAGTCTAAGTCTAAAACCTATTTTGTGTGATGGTGGGCGGGAGGGTGAAAGGCATGGCGAGGCTTCACAACCGACCAAAGTATCCTTCCACGCCAACAAGAACAGATAGATCATGGAAACCGTAGATGGCGCTAGCTACCAAACAGTTCTTGCGGAAAAATCATACTTTTGGAAATATCAGTTTTCTCAAGAACGAGTGAACTTTCTATGTTAATATTTTCAACACCCCTTCTAAGATAATTTATCTATGTATATTAATAGTTACATTTTCTTATTCGTTGTTATGAAGCCGGCAGTTTTATATTGAAAAATGTCAATTTAATCGATATTTGATCACTGTTGAAAGTATAACTTAATCAACATGCTTTCTATTCTTGAATAAACCGTTTCCAAAAATAAAATTGCAAAACATTAAACATTCTTGAAGATAACAGTTTGTTCCCATGGCTCTGCATTTCCACGCCAAATGGAAAGGGCCAATCACCTTAAGAGTTTTTGTTTAAATTTTTAGATATTTTGTTTATATTTGAAGTTATATTTTATAATTTTGAACCATGTTTTGGATATTTTTTTGATAAATTTTAAGTCATCAAAATCCAGGTTCTATGCCTGTCACATTTATGAGGCCCTTGGTGGGAAAGGAGCTCATCTCACGGCAGATTAACCAGGAAATTGGATACAAATTACGCTTCAACTAGAAAACATATCATAGTGTGTTTTTCTTCATTCTTCACTTTACAACATCGAAATTGTGTTAAGTTCATTGTTCATTAATTTTAAAATAATTTATTTTTAACTGTTTTATTTTATAAACGAGGTAAAATGATTTGCTCGGTCTCAATTCAACTGTTTTCTTAAATAAAATACAGAAAACTGCATCACGATGCAACATTTGGTTCGATCTTTATCACCTACGTAAGATACAGTCCAATTTACATAAGAAGGCCCATAACCGACAACCGATAAGCTACTATATGTACTTTTACGAATTCATACGTTAAGTCATGTCTTATAAAGCCGTAACTATCGATGAATATAATCAGTTTCTATATAATAATACTAATAATGGTTTAAAATGTTATCAATGTTAACCGTAAAAAGTATATTTCCAAGTTTCTAAAAGGCTCCTCTTATGGAAATTAAACTGTAGGTTTTATCCATGGTATGGGACCATCATTTGAAAATTTGGGCTTCCCCTTTAATCCTGTCCCTCCCCTAGACAAATTATATAATTGATGGTCATCATTGTTTGGTCCAAAACAAGTATATACGAGCAAGGCACAACAGTGCCTCTGATATGTAGCAAACTATTATAATGATAGCAATGTTATTATGTGGACAGTACGACGAATTGATCGAGTATCTATTGAAACCAATCTACAATGTCTGCTTGTTGTTAATTGTGTAGGTAATACGACACTAACAAGATTGCAGTAGCCAGAGGTGACCTTAACGGTTGGGGAAGGGGTTAGAGTAGTACAAACATTGCTCCATAGAGCATGTAGTCTAGGTGGAAACAGGAGTCTGAAGGGTATAGGACACTCTACAAGCAGTTTGGCAGAAATACCACGAGATCAAACCCAGTGCAAACACGTTAGCCTTACCTGTTTCGGTGGCCGCATGGTCTAAGACGTCACTCTTGCAATATACTAGACTGCCAATGATGGAGAGATCGGGGTCAGATTCAGGTCGGGTGTATTGATGGTAGTTTTCTCCTAAATGATTTTCCACCCTGCTTCCACGACAAATGTGGGCACACTTTCTCGAAATTTGACCTTCTTCATCCCTAGCACATTAGAATAATTAGTACATATGCATATAGCCCGAATGGGTAGGGAGACAAAGTTCTATACAAATAAAACGTTATTATTGTTGATTTTGTTTGGTTTTGTTTACATACCATATGCAGGGATATCCGCATACCTCTACACTAATTAAGACAAGATCATCTAGCTGCGTTTGCCAGCTACATATAGGTCAAGGTTTGAATTCCAGCTGAGTGTATTGAAGATAATTTGATTAAGTGGTTCACCACTTGCCTTTCATTTAATTCATTCATAAATTTTACCTCTCTAATCACTGGTCCATTAATATAATTAAATGCGGATAGCCTAAGCAGTTGGGTACAATACACTAACGAAATAGGGATGATCATGATAAAAGATAGAGGAGATGTGACCGCATTTGCAATAAGGAAGAATGGAAAATCACTTAGGAAGAAACACACCAAATGTCTGATATTCATACCCTGACGACTCTGTCATAATTTGATTGAATAAAATATTTTACAAATCTGTATTCTCATTTTATCCATGAGCCAAAGATCTTGAATTTAATCGTATTAAAACTTATACACAAGAATAAGTAAAAATGTAATAACATAATAAAAAACATAAATAATAACTAAATGGTAATATTTTTTGCTATACATGTCTTATAATATTGATACATTCGGTTAAGTGGTAAATTAATAGTATGGGGTGTGGTTGTTAAGTAAGCCTATAAGTTATGTTGGGACTTCACAATCAACAAGCAAAATAATTAAAACTCTAAAAATGATTATAATGCAAATGAATAGTTTGAAGCAATGCTAAAAAAAAACATTAATAAACCTCTAAAATCAATTCCAATTAAAAAAAAATCTTGAATCAGATAATTTTTTAAATAACATTTTAGAAAACATTCTAAAATACTCTTTCGTAAGGAGTGTAAGATATGATAAATTAATACAGACATAGATAATGCTTGATAATACAGATAAATAGAATGCAAAAAGTTGAATATAAGAAGTGATGGTTAAAGGGTCATAGCATTATTTTTAATTAAAGTCAAAGCATTAGATAAAAACATACAATGATATGAGTAAAAAGGTTAAACACTGGAGTGTTGTTATATAAATGGTTAAATACTTAACAGTAAGCTGCAAGTCAGGAGAATAATAAAAATAATGTACACAGAGTAATTAAAATAACAGGCTTTAATAACCAGAAACAACCTTAAAATTGAATACAAGTAGAATAAAAATGGGTTAACTCACTTATTAAAGTAAATTACAGCAATATGAGTGAAAATTTAGCCAATTGTAAATCTAAAAATAGAATTAAATTGAATAAAGTATAACTTAAATAAAAATTAATAGCTAAATGTTAAATGTAAACAATGTAAAATGAATTAAAATTAATTAAAACTTGAAAAAATAACATGAATTGTGAACATAATTGAAAAGATTTTAAGTTGAGAGATAGTCAAATGATGTTGATAAAGTGAAGTAGACCAAACAAATTGCATACAAGCCATGACTTCTTATATTCAACTTTTTGCATTCTATTTATCTGTATTATCAAGCGTTATCTAAGTCTTTATTATTTTATCATACTTTTTTAAATGTCAAACAAATATCCTTTTGGACACGATAGTTTGAGGGTCACACCCTTAAATATTAAACATTAATTTTATTTCATGTCATATTGAGGATTGAAAGTTGTATATTAGTGAATTCATGTACAGCTACTTTGATAAAATTATTTTATTGTCTGTTTTCCACAGTTGTACAAAATAAGTAAGGCAATATATATACAGTGGGACAGGCAAACAAAAACAAATCAAGGCTCAACTTTCAATAAAATTATAATGCCTCTTATCTGAGTAAGATCTATCAAATGGGCTAAAATATTGCTAAATATTATTTTGTTTTGTGTGCATATACATATTTTCACCCATCAATGTACATACATTTTAATTTGCAATATATTGTGCCAAAGGCACTTTAATTAATTAGTACTGGAGGTATTGTTTTAAATACAGCAATAAAAATCATAATTACTTTAACTAATAAACAGCTATTTACATTAAATCTAATGTATATTTAAAACAATAAAATTCAAAACTATGGCTATGAAATATAAAACTATTAATAGTTTGGTGTTTTTGATATTTCCCTTGTTTCCCATTAGGCCTAGGGAGCCTACTCTTACTTTTAGTATTAAGTAGTAGCTGACTAATAACGAGTCTGCTTACAATCAAATAATACTATGATTTTATAAAATGATTTAGTATCTATAAATGGATCACATTTTCTTCTTGAAAACCTGAATATTATTATTTTACATTTCTAGATGGTTGAGGTAAAGTTGTTGTACCTCTTGCTCAGGCAGCCTTGTATCTTTCCTCCGCACTCGCACCGGCCGCTATAACCCCTCCCTACTGCCTG
>CABEEJ010002163.1:9919-66744 GCA_901482245.1 Timema douglasi
TTTTTTTTTAGTAGTTCCTCCTTGTACATATCTGAGCTAGTTATGCGGATCCCCTTGAACATAATCGTAGGTTTATATATTCGTTTATTACTTTCGCTCGACATCACAGAAATAAATAATTGTGGTCGTCAAAAGAATAGAATTCATAATTTTGATAAATGTTGACCTTTCATGACTCCCCGAAACAAAAAAAAAGTTATTTTCGCAATGCCGTCTGTCTATCCGTCTATCTGCTTGTTTGTCCATTTGGATGTCTGTCTACTCCCTGGGTTAGATTCTGAACTAGTTTACCGATTAAACTAAAACTGGGTATCTGGGGCTTTCATACGTCCCCCGCGAGGGTTTTTTGTAATTATATATCCAAACCTAAATTTAAAGGTAGATTACTGAAGCCAAAATAGAGTAGAATCAATTATCTATAAATTTTCTCAAATCAATTTTGATTACGGTATTTAACTAGGCACTGCTTATCATTATAAACATGATTTAAACTGTAATTTATTCATGAAAATTACTTTTAGGGTACTTTACGTATGTGAAATTTTCCTATTTTATTCATTACTACACAAATGTTTGTGATAAATAGTATGGAACTCCACACGGACTTTCTCACTCCATTGTATAAAAATGGAGATATTTACTCAAAACTCATCATATATGTGAAACGAAATAATATACACAAGAAAACCCGAGCACAAATTGCGCTATACTTACGTAAAACCTTTTTTGACTCATAATATTTTATTTTTAAAGAATTAAAGTGCTCCTTTATAAATATATTTAGACCAATAAAAATATCGATATTGGGTCCACAAGGATCAACATTTCGTATTAAAATTTTTACTTATGGTTAAAATTTTCAAAACTTTATTAGGGATTACATATATTCATATCATCGCATTGCTATTAAATTCCCCGTTTATAAATTTTGAACAATTACACAAGATAAATATTGACCATTGGGTTTAAAACGATAGAAATAGATCATTTCTGTACAATCATTACTTCTAAGAGGTTAAAGGAAATATAACATACATCTTTGAGAGACATACTTACCCTAGGGCTTTAGAGAAGTATTGCTTTAGAACTTAAGTAGTATCTTTGTACAACTAAAGCTCACAAAATTGTATTAATATATATTCAAATATCTCAGAAACTATTGGTTTTATAGAAGTATATTTCAGATAAAAGATTTTTTAAATTTTAATATTACATCACTTTTGCAATGATAAGTTATTTAGTATCTCAAATTGTTGCATAGATATGTAAATTTCAGCTTTTGTAAAGTACCCTAAAATTTATCTCCAAGGAAAAATGAAAATAGCAATATTGATTATAATCTTAATCAAACACCTAGATATGAATTTTAATCAAAATCATTAAAACTGATTTAGAAAAAATATATAGTTTTGCTCTTTTCGACCTTTAGTAAATTACTCTTAATTTTAGGGTTAGACAGACATACAGACAAATAGTATTACAAAAACCTCTTTTTAGGGTTCGGGGGGTCATGAAATGTCAATATCCATCAACATTTCAGTTTACATTTTTTGACGGTCGCAATACTTAACCTTTAGTGTTCGAAAACTAATAAAGTATATATACTTGCGTATAGCTTGAAACCTATTGATTTTATAAAATATATTTCAAATAAAATATTTTAATTATAATTAAACCTACATATTTGGTACAATAAATAATTTCATATCTCAAAGAGTTTTGTAGATACGATAAATATTTAGAATATACCCATCAATACGGAAAACTTAAAGTAGTTTTGACAAAAAAAAACTGAAGCGTAGTCATTTTGTTTATAATATTGATCAGTGCTTATTAATGAAATTCAATCAAAATCTTTAGTATCGCTTTTGATAAAAATCGATTTTTTGGGGTCTTTTCACCCCTAAGTAAACCAACTGATTTCCTGTAAAAAATTTAAGCTGTCTACGATAACGACAAAGTTTATTTTCAATTAGTTTATGAATTAAAGGTCCAAACATAAAAAAGTATTTGAACTAACTAGTTTTGTAAATGTTGTTCCCCGCAATGTTTCTTCAACTCGCACTTAGAAACTTACTATTAGTACACTCGGCCGTATCTATTGCCCCGACTTCATCATCTCTGGTAAACAAGAAAACAAGACTAGACTTGATTCAAGTTAGGTCCATTTGTCCACAGATTATATCGTACTTACTTTTATTTGACTGTCAATGATTGTTACTCACACGTATTCCTGCACTGGTCATGGCCGAATCTACACTGTTCCGCCCACCTTTGGGCGATGGAAGCAATCTCGTCGTCCCATTTCTAGAAAAAGGACGATTATATTACATACATACATAGACTATTAATTAATTTTATTGTATTAAAGATAATGATTCTAAATTCTATGACAATTTAAAATAATGTGTAAGTAAATTAATATATAAATACTGCCTTTCAGTCCATTAATTTTGTAAAACAGAATGTTAACTAAATAACCAAAATCTTTAACTCCTTATGAACATATTTATTTTGATAAAAATAATTTGCTATAACGAATTAAAATGAGTAAATTATTGATGATTGTTTATTTATAATTAGTTAAACTTAAACATATAATAAAATGTCATATCTTGAAGAACTATTAATCTTAGTTAACATTTTTTTTTAAATATTGATATAAATCTATAGTTTTGTTTTATTTGGTTTGGTGTTTTAGATTACCATATTGTTGGCAATGTATAAATTTAATCTCCTAAGCGACCCTTTAATTAGTCATATCCCATTTAATATGCAGATTATTATTTTCTAAAACGTACATAAAATAGTAATACATTAACTTTCTTATTTAATTTAAATATTTTCTTAATTTATGTTATTAAAAATCTACTTTTTTACGTTAGATTTTTGGGAAAATCTTGGTTTTTGTATTGTGTGTGATAGATGTTGAGTTTCTTGAAGTTAATTTATAGAAAAACAAACTAAAATACAATTTCACATACAGAAGTAACATAGAAAACATAGGAACATAGGAAAAAACATAGCTACTATAGCATCAGTGTGACAAACAATGGATAATTTGCAATCAAGTATTTTTGAATACCGACTGAAACAAGCTACGCGAATAGCCTAATAAACGTTACTATAACAAAAAAAATGGCTTTTAATTATTGGAGATGGGGGGCAGAATGGAAAGAACCCATTTTCTCGTGGATAACTTTTGTACAAAATAGCATTTATCTGGCAGATAAAATGTATATGGCAATTATAGGACGCACTATTAACTTATCGACCTGATAAAAATATTTATCGGCCAGATTAATATTTATCCAGGAGTCAGAATACCGGCACTAAGTTATATAAAAAAGAAACCTTAATCACTTAAAGATGATTTTTAATCCCTCTGAATATAAAAATTCGCCGTTTCTCTTACAAGAATAAGAATGTCTATCCACCCCTACCCTTTAAAAGTTGTAACTATGAAAAGAGAGGCCAGTATTTTATACTTCTCAAAGTAACCAAATATTCCTGTAAAAAGTATGATTACCGATTAAAAATTCACAAAAAGACCAAATTACAATAAATGGAATGCCTGATAGAATGGTTTTGGTTGTAATATCTGTCTAATTTAATGTCCAACTAATTTGAATACATTTCTCGGTTCAACCATTCCAAGCCACCGGATATTCTGTGCACCTACCATGACCCTCATGTTGGTGGCCGAGGGCTGCGGGCCTGGTTTGCCTCGCTTCTCCTGTCCAGTGGCCACCGTATTCCTGTCCTTGTTGTGAGCGTTTAACAGCGAATCTTTTTGAGCTTGTGTCATCCCTCGTGTGATCACCGTTCCACAAGCGTTGGACGTTCCCTAGAATAAAGTTAACATTTTATTTCTTAGTATTTTCGAGGACAGCCGTTCTAAAATCACTGTCTGGAGCCGAAGCCTATATCAATGTTATGTTAGTTTTACTGTGCCCTTTTTTTCCCATGAACTTTAGAACACTCATCCTGTTAGGGTCTACGATGGATCAGTTATTTAACGTTGTCTGGACAGAGCTAATGTTGAGAAAAATCTATAAGATAGCGTTTGTTTTGCTGAAAAAAAAAGTTGAGAATGGTTTCTAACACGTTCCGTCCCGTAGAGAACTAAAAAAACCTATCTTCGTCAGCGATGGAGTGACTGGAAAGTCTAGGGATGAAGTTTTGGGTAGGGCATAGGTGGGGGGGGGGATGAATTAGCGGGTGGACACTATTCTTCTCTGGCTATTATGAATGAAAGTTGTACGTCAAGGACCGAACTATTAATATTATTATCATCATCATCATCATCAGCAGCATCATTACCACCAGGTCCTACTACCCGTTCGGGTTATACGCACTTACGCTAACGTGTAATGGTAGGGTGATTGTGAGATGAAATGGAGGACCTACAGTTTAAACGTGGAATCCGAACCACGGTGGAGGCCTGGCACTACACACATTCACAAATTGTGATTAATACACGTCTTGTCAGAGGTGAAGGAAGGGTTTGGTAATTTTATACCTTCATTTTCGAAATGATAAGTTATCTTGTATCTCAAAGATGTGCGGATATACGATTTAAAATTGGAAATTTCCTTAAGTGTAAATTACCCTCAAAGCTATTTTCATGAGGAAATGTGAGCTTCCATATTGTTTTAATGCTAAACATAACAGATATACGAATTTTAATCGAGTCGACAATGAGTGCAGAAAAATCTCCTTCATCAAGCTCAACCCTACTCCTCTTTCTATCTTGGTAATAGAAAGCTTCATCATTTTCTGAAGGCTGCATGGGTGACATTTCTTGAAGCATTATACCCTTTCTAATATGACATAATAATGAGTGCATTTGGTTTTAATGTTATTAAATTGCCGACGATTTTACATATCTATTACCGACTAACCCTTAAAATATGAGCGACTAGACCCTTCCTCCTACATTATTATTTTCAACACACATATTGAAGAATCATCACAGACTCTACCATAAAATATGAGTGACTATCGACATTTTTATGAAGAGTAAATTAAATTTTCAAAATAAATTATAGCCTATTCTACTCGCTAATAATGTAGCTTTATATTGGTGAAAGAATTTTTAAAATCGGTCCAGTAGTTTTTGAGTTTATCCGTTACAAACAAGAAAACAAAACTTTCCTCTTTATAATATTAGTGTAGATAAATGACCCTAAAACAGCATTAGCAGTGGTAAGATATTGACGTGCTAAATTGGAGGTTCCGGATTTGGTTCTGGATTTCAAAAGAATTGTCAAAAAAAGTTAATTATTCAACTTCAATAACATAATATATTTTTGAAGTTATTTCACGTAGTCATTTGCGGTTCGGTCTCTACAAATTTCTTCGTAAAAGCGTTTTATTGCCTAGGAATGCTTATTCCTTTTGCTTATTACATTTACTCTGCAATATTTAAACTTTTGTAAGGCCATTTTTTAAAATAATTGAAAAGAATTCCACAATTAATCCACTTGAAACATCTCTAAATACATTAAATACAATTACACTCAGCCACACTGAAAAAAATCCTTTCATCAATAGTAGCACCGTTGAATGTATAATTACTTTATCAATAGTATATACTTTCAACGGTAGCACTTGCTACACTGATTTGAAAACGGCGGGGAGCCAGCGGACAATCCCTAAAGATAGATGGTAATGGGTTAGGTCGATAAGCTTTACAAACATGCCAAAACCACTGGCGACATATTTATGTTTTCATGGACAGACAGATAGTGACTTGGAGTGAGAAGGGAAGAGTTGTCTGATCTACGTACTCTGACCAGTCCGTTCTGTTTCAGCTATTACAAGGTTGTATCAGATATATTTTCAAAATCCGGGGGCAAAATATAAAGAAACTCAGATCGGTTCGATTTTCATCAGTTTCAGATTGAATATCAATGTGAACGAACTACCATTATAAAGTTAAAATAAGTCAGCATTAATTTATTTACTTCCCCAAATTATTACACACGTTTAATTATACGAAATAATTAATTGAATATTGCATTTATTTGGCAATTTTTTACGCTATTAATGGAAGGTTCTTGAAATAATATTTATTTCAATTAATAAAACTCCTCAAATACTTCTAAAATTCCAAATATGAAATCCTTGCATTATTTGGTTTTTCTAAAAATGGTTGCATCAAATGCCAAAATTTCAAACTTTGAGTAAACACTGTGCTTAAAATATACATTTAATCTATATTTTATATACTGATCAAAGTTTGGTTTGAGTAGACCTAATAAATATACATATATAATCAATATATAATTAATTTTGGGCCATACACCCTTAAATAGGGACATAATTTTGTACGTCAGGGTTACCTTTTAGGCTATGTGGTGTCTACATTGTAGATACATTTTTTCTTTGAAGTATGGTTTTATATATATATATATATCATATAATGTTATATTTGATTACTTTCTTTATTATTTATATATCTATGTGTATGTGTGTGTGTGTGTGTGTGTGTGTTGTTACCTATTGTAAGCCTCTTATTCCTTGTACTTACCTTATATTTTAGGATATCTCGGGAAATGGAAGGCTAAGAAGTTATCATGAGGGAATGAATATATCCCTGCTTAACCGTTTAGATAATCCGTTTATTCATTGTAAAAAAAGTTATTAAATTATTCAATTCATTCTCTTATATCCAAATATATCCTTGCATTACTAGATTTGAAATGTTTTTAACATCTTCACTAGTGGAAACGCGGAAGAGGCATTAATATTTCTTGTTTGGTTGTTAAAAAGGCGATAATGGTTTGAATCCCAACTGGGTGTACCTAGTGTGATTAAAAAATAAGTATTCCCATTATTTATACTCGCAAATATGGGCGAACATTTTCAGTACTCTCCCATACTTATTCCTGTCATAATACTGTTAATATGATGATGACGACTATGTCAGTTATTAAGATACCTAGCATGAAAAAATATATAAATTCAATAGGACTCAGATAATATAAAGAAACTTCTTGCCTACGTATTTAGCCGGGCAATGTTTTTTCTTACTATCGTAACCTTAATATACTCAGAGAATGGGTATTAGTAGGCTTTGATATTTACCTTATAGATACACAGTGTATGATTTGCACATACGTTACAGTAATCACTCTGCGCATGCGCATAAACCAGCATCGCTACCAGACAGACAGCGATCTTCAACATCTTGAGAATCTGAAGATCAACATATTATCATCAAATTGATATAAATTATTTAGTTAATAATTTAGGTGGATACAAAAGGGTTTATAAGATGAATTGTTAAGAGTAATTTGATGAACATATGACAAACAAAGCCCCAAAGGTCAAACATAATCAAGTTATTTCCAAATTGATAAAAGAGTAACTATTAGGAAACTATAGAAATAAGTTTATTATAATTATTAGCACCATGTCTTACTATCCAACTGGGTTATACGCACTTACGTTAATGTGTAATGGTAGGGTGATTGTGAGATGAAATGGAGGACCTAGAGTTTAACTTGGGATCTAAACCAGGGTGAAGGTCTGGCATTACACCCATTCACAAGTTGTGATTAATACACGTCTTGTCATAAGTGAAGGAAGGGTTTGAAAATAAGATACATTTGTGATGGGAACAAAAACTTAACAATTTATCTTTATTATTTGAATATTTTTAATTTTCTTGAAAATTCGTTTGAGTTTAGTTTAGAAATGCCTATTATTTGAAAATTAAACATTTTTCAAAAATGTTTTTTTATATTTTTGATCATAAAGGTTTGGCTTATCTGAATAGTTTTTACTTGATATTAAATAATTTAAAATTTTTGTAATCATGAAAATACATGTAAGATTTTGTCATGATATTTATTTTAAGAAGTGTTCATTTATTTATATTTATAACAAATATAACATACTTTGAAAAATGTAATGCTATCAAAACATTATATAAGTGATGGTGAATATAATTTAAACATTTTCCATACCTTAAAAACTATTGGCTTAGTTATTCATAGCAATACCTACGATTTTGTTTTAAATAGATTGAATTTATTTGAAGAACTCTTGGAATTAAATCTAAATAGATTAAGATACTGAGTCCGTCTATGAGTCTAATTCTATAATATCTTTGAAGAATCCACCTAGAAGAACGTATTAATAAAAGTTCATAGCAGACATTTGCAGTAGCTACTCCAAGAACCTTCTGAAATTAGCAACAAGTTGTCTCACTTTTTAAAGGAACTGGTCAGCTTAAAAGGTAATTTATAATGTTGTCAAAACGATAAGCTGTATTTAGTGAGTTACGATTAGAATACATTAACAAAATTCTTCACTTTGCTCTTTTCTGAGCTCTGAGACATAAAGAACTAATCACTTGGAAATAGTGTAATAGACGGCGGTGTAGATTGGGCATCAAAATTAACTTGATGCCTTGTTGTTTATATGCTTAGAGCAGACTAAAATACCTTAGCTCACTGCTTCTGTCTACTGAACTGAGGGTCCCTGGTTCAATTCTTAAGCATAGTCTAATTTTTCTTTATTGAAATGGGCTTTTTCTTTCTTTGTTATAAACTGATAGTTGGAGAACAAAGTATTCTATATGTCCTAGAATAAGTTTGTTTGAAGGTCGTATAATATCTCAGCTCAAAAAGTACACGTTAAGTAGCTATTTTAGCCAATTTGACTAAAATTAATATTGAATAAATGTAATTTGGTATTTTCAAACTATTGGATAAAAATAATTACAGAGAAAACATCTTGATAGCTTATAAAATAAGTTTGATATTTTATGTAAGAGATACACTTTATATTCCCCTGAATTTAAATAATTATAATGTTTATCTTTTTTTTAGCAATATATATATTGTTGCCGTCTATGAAACGTATAGCCACTATAGTTTCCTTTATATTTAAAATTTACAAATGTATTTTCTACAATTAAGTTAAAAGATGTATATTTTTGTGGATGAGTACACAGTAGCAAAGCTAAAGTTTTAAGCATAAAAGGACGTCTAAAAATATTATAGCAGATTTAGGATATAACATGTTCTATTAATTTTAATGTATTTTTACTTTCTAATTATCAAGGAATGAGTATTGCTATCGTGAAGAAAATCGATCTTGATATCATTACAAAGTTCTACGTTTTTTATGAACACGAGCCCAAAAAAAAGTGGGTCATACAATTTTTGTCTGTCCCCATGTCTGTCTGTCTGTCTGTCTGTATGTATGTCAGACTGTCCCTGGCCACGGATATAAAACGGTTTGAATGATTTTGTTCAATCTTAATACCTAGATTTCATAAGGCTATACCGCAAAAAAAAAAATATATATATATATATTACCCTAACCCTTCAGTCAAAAGTAGTTAGTTAACTGATTAGTAATTTGTTTTAATTACAAATTTTTAAAAAATGGTTATAATCATTTTATTTAAAACGCATACTTAGGATTTTTGCACATTACAAATAACCATAAATAATTGTTTTTTGGGCAAAAAAAATCATTAATGTGTGGCTTACTGATGACTAATTTTTCAATATAACTCGTAATATTTTACAAATAGCTATAATGATTTAGTTTAGAATGGCTATCACGGGAGAACATAAAGTGACAAATAATAAAGTTTATTTGTTTTTGGGGTAAGGTTTCATTGATGTGTAATCTACTGATGACTAGTTTTCAAAACTTGAATTATTTTTAAGTGGTATTAGCAATTTGGTTCCGAATGAGTATCTGGCTAATGCTAGTCATGACAATTAACACTGTATATTGGTGTTTGGGGCGAAAACTCATTTATGGGTAGCTTATTGATAACTGATTTTTCAAAAACGGGAAATATTTTTTAAACGGCTCTAACGATTTGGTTACAAAGGGGTGTGGGTGGGTGTTTTAAATGACAAATAACAATGTATACTTTGTTTTGGGTAAAATTTCTATAATGGGTATTTAGAGAGGAGTGATTTTTGTAAATTTCAATTTCTCTGGAAATGGCTTTAACAATTTTGCTTAAAATAATAGTATTTAACATGATCATGACAAATGAAGCTATGTAGGCCTACTTGTTTTAGGAGGAATATTTTGCTATGGCTAATTTACCGATGATTGTTTTTCAAATTTAAATGTTTAAACATTCTTTAGCAATTTGGTTCAAAATTGGAATGAGAAAATTATTTTACATGTGAAAAATAAAATAGCTATTGTGTCTAAATATAAATTAGTCCAAGCATTGTTTACAAACATACTATTATAGAAAATTTGAATGATTTGGAAATTGACCTTGGAATTTGAATAAAAAATTGTGAATCAACGAATAATTTTTCATGATGAATAAGAACACGTTTTTATGAGGAAAACATATTTAAGTTTAGCTTACACAAAACCTATTTCTAAAAATTATCTTCCAATTCATAGTACATAATATGAGAGTCTGTGCGATTAGGTTGTACCACACATTTTATTTCAGCGTCTTGTCACACTCTCCTTTCAAATTATACACACATATATTAATTACGCTATTTAAGTAAGAATTACTATGGTATGAATTAAAGGATAAGTATCCTCATTGGGCAGAGTGGGAAAACATTCAAGTAAAATCCAACTGGGGGTTTGAACCCTGACCTCCCGGTCACTAAGATACCAATATAAGTAAGCTTAACATTAAGAGCACGTGCTACCAGCAAGCCTAACATACGTTAGATTGAGATCCGAAGGATGAGATGGGTTCTTAATAAAAAAAAAGTAGCAATTCAAAGTTAACTGCTTCGGTGGCCACATCGTCTAGGGTAGTTTACTTGATCACCGATGATTGGGGGATTGAGGTTTGAATCTTGTGCGGGTGTATTGAGGGTGGATTTTTTAAAATGGTTTTCCCTTCCCTTATCATGCGAATGAGGGTACACTACCTTTAAATATAATCTTACTAATCCTTAATACCACTATCGTAATAAGTACATGGGCGTATAGCTGGAACGGGTGATAAAACGCAGTGTTAAATAAAATAATACAAAGCGTCTTTTAATTAATAGAATATTGTTGAAAATAATTAACATCTAGACATAGATACCAAACCCAGGATATTTGACTTAGCGCATCAATACTCTTCCCTGTAAGCTCATGGAATACTCCCATTATAAACTTTGGAACAATTTATTAGTAAAAGGCTTAGTATTCGATTCCCGTGTCTAAGTTATATATTTCAACTATATTTAAATTATTTAAAATATGTTTCCAGTGATAATTGTAGTTGTGACAAAATATTATGTTCATACTTATATCCAATTCCTGCTTTCAGTTTGCTTGGTTTTATTACTATTAATCTTAACTCGAACATTTTAAATCATAGACAAAGGGCTTAGATTCATAGTGTGGTTATTTCTTAGGAATACACTTTCATTCAACATATTTAATGTTTTTCAAACAAAGATATAATCGAGTTTTAAAATACTAATATTTATGCATACATACCTAATAAGGTAATTCCATTACGGGGTATGCAAGAAACTGAGGATATAGCACAAAAAACAACTCCGTATTTAATCCATAGTCATTAACTTTCTCCAAGCTACCCTATCCTTACATACTCCCTTCACTTCAACAATATCCATACACTAAGGGCCATTTTCATAGTCAAATTTAGTACGCCTCAAGTGCGGCGCTACACTAAGTACACGACGACACCTACCTAAACCAGAATGGAACGGGCCAGTTTCCTACGAGAGAACGGCCCATTCCATTCGAGTTTAGGTAGGTGTTGTCATGTACTTAGTGTAGCGCCGCACTTGAGGCGTACTAAATTTGACTATGAAACTGGCCCAAAGTCATAAATGCTCTTTTATTTTTAAAACTTTTAAGGTTTCTCTTTTTCATACATTCTTCTACAACATTTAACAAAGTCTTAAATGATCTACCCATTCATTTTGATCCTCACACCCTACCGTCATGTATTTTCTTCATCGCCCTCTTCAAACTCATTCTCTCAACATATCCAAACCAACATAAGACGCTTCTTTCACATTTACCTATTTGATTTCTTTTCAAATCAGACTCCTCCAGCAACCATTCATTACCGACTCTGTCCATACGAGCTTATACACAATTTCTTAAATATTTCATTACAACATAATTCACCTTACTGTTGTATTTTTCTGACAAACCCACGTTTTTAATACATACAACCATGTTGGTGTTAACACACTTTTATAAGATACAGCCATCTTTGTCTCTTTTGATACAACTTCATTCCATTCAATATTCAATGTACTGTAAATCTAACTTCTTTCCAATAATTTTAAAATATATTGGACAAATCTAGACCTATCCGTATATAGAAGGCATGTGTGATGTGAGTCTAGAGTCTTAGACCACTAAACCATCATTTTGGGTGGATCTAACAGAAAAACTTAATCTTAAATCAAAATATAGAATTTTATAGTTAGTACTTAAGTTATATTTTACATTTTGTAGGGTCTAAATTTATATAAATCGATTTTATATTCAGGCACTAATAATATTTGGTTAACGTTTAGATTAATATCTTGTTGTGAGTGTTGTAGATTGAATAGTGTTAGAACAATAAATTTCCTTCAAAAACTCAGATATTGTTAACTTCACCAATTTATTTTTATTTAATAGGTTTGACTTGCATAAAATATGAGTATTTTAGATAGTACTAAATATTGTGTTTATTGGTACTTCGTTGTAATTTAATGTTTTCAATACCAATTATACCTGATTTGGTGGCGCAAGGTCTAAGGTATCACTCTCACAATAGACACTACTATCAATGACAGGGAGATTAGTGTTAGAATCCCGGTCGGGTGTACTGAGGGTGATTTGCATCAATTGTTTTCCACTCTCCCTCCACACAAATTCCGGTACACCTTCTCTAAATTCAACCTTAATCATCCCGAACTCATTAGCGTTATTAGTATATAGGCGTATATTCTGAGCAGGTAGTAGGTTTAAGTTCGAACAAATAAAAGATACAAATTACACTATAACATTTTGGCCCGTGGACTAAATATTAGGCTCTACTGGCCTTTTTTTTTAACGGGGAGTTTTGGGTTCAAATTATGAATGGGCTTACTTAGGATGTCTTTCCTGAAATATTTTTCCACTTTCCATTCACGTAAATGATGATATCTTTGATCTTAATCCTACAGTCAAAATTCCCACACAATTATAGGAATCAAGTGCAGACAAGCTGTATAGGCATTAAAAATGGTATAAAAAACTATCAATAATGTAGATGGTCACAAAATAGGACATTTTACTTGAAATAAAAAGTCTTTGTGAATAGACTTTGGAACCTAGACGTAATAAACATTAATGTTTATTACTAGCAATTCTCAATTAATAACGTACATGTTATTATATAGTTTATATATGCTACTGGGAATGTGCTTATTATTATGAGTTTGCAACGTCACCGGTGATTCTACAAAGCTATTAATTCATTTGGGGAACGTAATTTTTTTTTTATTATTTCACATACTTGCCGAATGTTTTACAAAATCACCGGTCAGTTTACAAAATTAAGGTTAGTTTAATTGAGTTTAGGCTAGTCTATGTTAGCTTAGGTTATGCTAAGCTAGAATACGCTAAATTAAGCTAATTTGAATTTTTGTTCTATTCTTTTGTCAACATACATTTAGTATTTTATAAAATCACTGGTAAATGTAGATAATACTGTTCATGAAGCATACTTTCAAAATAATGCATTGGTAATTTTATACAATCATTGGTAAATGTAAATAAATTCTATCGTTTTCTAAATAGACCACTGCTTTCGGTGACTCTATACATTCACCGGTAGTTTTACATAATAATTCAGTATATTCACAGAAAAATATCAAAAATATATTGAATCTTCCCTATTTACAAGAAGGATCTTTTTTGTTTCTAGCCAGAATTAAACACCAAAATAGTTGATTTTATTGTATTTCACAATACATTATGACTGTAAGGATACACTCTAAATGTACTTACCTAGGAATTCTTATCAATGGATGACTTTAAGTCTGTGTTCTTACTTACAAATATATGGTATAAATTAAAACTGTCATGTGGATAACATAGCCGGTGACATTTGTAACAAAGCCAAGGTCTAGATTATAACTGTCATGTGGGGTAAGCTATCTAGAAAATACATTTTCTTTTAAGATACCTGGATAATACCTTGTTCTCCTTATGACATACTTAATTCAAATCTAAATAAGTTGCCTAGTTTTTACATTTAAGAAAACAATTTTTTTTTCGCACTTAAGGAACAAGGTTTAACAATATAATAATTTTTAAATTAATTTAGAAACAATACTAAAGTTATATATTATACATTTTTGGGTAAACATTTTTCTTACAGGGTGATTAAATAATTGTGCTATTGTCAAAACCTAAGTTTTTCTTAATTTACAGTTGTTAATTTAATAAGTTTGATCAAAGTATAGATGGTTCTTAGTACTTTCAGATTCCTAGTGGTTAAAGTCAAACATATTAACCAAAATATTATGAATTTTTTTATGTTTAATATTGGTTTATCACTTAACGTGATAACAAATAAATAAATCAATAAATCATTGAATGTTGACTATGCCTGTTAACAATTTCTTAGCAATTTTGACCTAAAATGATTATATTTACATTCATGTCGTGAGCTTTGAGGATTATAAAGGTTTAAAAAAATGACCATTTTAATTACCTTAAAAATGATTTTAAAATATTTCAAATCTACAAATATGACCCAAAGTTTTATTTTGAAACTAGGAATACAATTTAATAAATCAAATAAATAATTTACAAACTGAAAAGAAAATATGCAATTAAATACCTTTAGCAAATAGACATTGGCATAAGGCTACGTCAAACACGAACATTGATTTAAAAATACCCACCTCAGAAGCATTAATTACCTCTTACCACAAAAATGTGCCCAGCCTAATTGCAATGATACACCTGGAATGACGATATTCCTGTCATAAAAGTAAAGTGTGCACAGATAATTTTGAAGACTACATTATTTTGTATGTTCAACAAATGTGTGATAAAATCTGGAGTTTGAATATTTATGAATTACAAAACATATATATATATATATATATATATTTAACGTCACCGCATCTTACTACCTTTTTAGGCTATACGTATATAATATGACAATTACTCCAATTGGCTAAGTATGAGTAAGGAAGTATTTTAGAGGTAATCTAACCACATTTGTTTGAAAAGAGAGTGTAAGGCCATTTATGAAAAATCTCTCTCATCAGAACCAACTGTGATCCGAACACTGGTCTTACCATCATCAACAGGCCATATATCAAGATAGTGACGCCTTAGACCATTTGGCCATTGAAGTGGGTTTAGTAATAATTAAAATAAATGCATAAACATTACTAAAATGTGAATCAAGGCATGAAAATATTAACATAAAAATAGGAACTGACAAAAAAAGGAGATCACGAACAGAAATTATGTACTGTACATATGAGCATTTTCTGTGATAAATAAGGATAAAGATAACATGCCATCGATATCCAGGCCATGATTTTAAAAATGACATTATGGTTATAGTAATAATAATAATAATTATTATTATTCTCTTAGGATGATAGCTTCCTCTAGTACCATAATAAAATCTAGCTTACAATTTTTATAATTATTTTAATAGAATAACGCATGCTAGTGACACGTACTCTAAATGTAAAGATTATTTAGTCAGATTTATCAATGACTAGAAGGTCAGTTTTCAAGTCCCAGTAGGGTGCGCTTAAGGTGGGTTTTACTAAAATGGTTTCCAACTCATCTTTGCCACGAATGTGGGTAATTTTCCTCTAATTTTTATCTAATGTATCACCCCTCAATTATGATTTTTTTTTATATGTGTATAGCCAAAACAGGTAGTGTTAAACAGTTTTAAAAAAAAATATTAATAGAAAAAGCTGTATCCTAAACTTCTAAAATATATTTATACAGAATTTCATGCTTAAACCACTAACTTTTAGGCTATTGTACACAAACACACACACACGCGCGCGCGCGCACAAAAATATACATCTTATAATTTAATCATGAACAAAAGAGTTGAAAATATCAATAACGAAGGAAACTCTTGTGCATGTAGTCTAATAGTTGTTAGTTATGAAAATAGAGAAACACAAAAATATATATGATATATTTAAGAAAAAGAGGAATATAAAAAATATCCCTTACATAAAATTTAAAAGCTAGTTTTTTTTATAGCTATACAATATTTTATCTATAATTATCCAATAGTTACTGCCAGTCCTAGACCCGGATAAAAGCGAAGGATCACTGGGTGAGGTTAGATTCCTGCCCTGGATAAAATATTAGATAAGATGAAAGAATCCAAGAATTACCTCAGAACCGGACTGATCAGGTTATGAACAAGGCCGTAGCAGATGGGGTTTGGGGGAGGAATTTTATGAATAAAATATATAGTCTTATTTATGGTTCAAACAATATCAAAATTAAGATGCAAGTACAAATTATGAAGATGTGTTATCATAAAAAACACTCCAAAGAGATTCCTAACCTTCAGCAGTTAGGCGTTTATGTTGCCACAAAAAATAACTTCAGATAAATTATAGAGGTATTTATTATTTAGAAATGTTCCTATCCTTCAGCAGTTAGGGGGTTATGTTACTATAAAAAAACTCCTGATAGCTTCTTGGACTGTTTATCATTTAGAATATTTCCTAGCCTTCGGCATTTAAGGGGCTATGTTAATTTAAAAAAAATGCAGATAGCTTCTAGAACAGTTAATCATTTAGAATTTTTTCTAACTTCCGGCAATTGGGGGATATGCCCACCAAACCGCCCCCCCCCCTAAGTTATTGGTTGACTACTGCCTTGGTTATGACAACCCTTGTTCAAAAAATAAAAATTACTGGAAATAACAATAACAAGCTCATGATTAACAGGTAAAGAAATAAAATATCAAATGACAAAAGGTAACAGAATCAACGGCTACCTTAATTATTCAATATGGCACAACCAATCTGCAATAAGATTCAAAAGCAAGAATCTATATAAGACAAATGCTCGAATATGCCGCAGAAACTCGAATTGAAACTAAACGTACCCAGAAGCAGCTGGAGGTTTCAGGACTACGAGTATTGAGAAAAATAACTAATAAATAGCATTTAGATGGAGAAAGAAATGAGAAATTTAGAGAATCTTGTCAAATCAACCCCATCACTGAATGGATAGCTTCACATAGGAGAGATTGGAACCAACATATTGACAATTGGACACACTAAACCTTTATTTAGATGGTATACTGTATTTAACGTGTACTTACTGAGCTGAGATAATATCACACGACTTGAAAACCAACTTATTCTGTTACAGTCATAATACACCACTCACTGGCTATCGATTAAAACAAAGAAAGAGGAAGTCCATTTTAATCGAAAATATTATTTTTATTCTATGAACAGGACTTGAACCAGGAACCCTTGGTTTAGTATACAGAATTAGGATTACTAATGGCTGAGATAATTAATATATCAATAACAAGGTATCCAATGGATTTTGAGGTCTACTACACTATTTCTTGATGATTACGTTTTCATTACTCATAGCTCATAAAAGCTCCACGTGAAGAAAGTGGTTATTCTAGTCTAGCTCACTAATTACAACTTATCGCTCCCAACACACCAACTGTTCATTTTAAATCACTTTAACGCTAAGCGATTGCTTTAAGTACTGTTACAACATTTAGCTTATTTCAGAATATTCTTGGAATATCTACTGAACATTTGTAATGCGAACTTGTATTTTTGAGTGGTTTTTATGGTTGGAATTTTCAGAGTTTATCAAGAGTTTCTATCATAACTTGACTCAATATCCTGTTCTATTCAGATTTGATTTTAAAAGTCCTTCAAATGAATTAAATTTTAAGTATAGTTCTAAATAACTTAGACAATTTTCAAATGGTAATAAGTGCACAGCGGAAATTATATTTTTCTTCACTTGTTGAAATGTTTTATATGATTGTATTTTTCAAAGCATATTGTATTAATTTTAATTAAAAATATAAACATATAATTATTATTTCAAATAAATGTTAAATAATACATACATTCTCATGTATTATATAGTTGGTGACAAAATCTTCAAAAATTATTCATCAGTACACCTCAAATGAATAGGTTTTGGGAAAACAAATATAAGTTCTAATTATTATGAAACTACTGTCCACACAGGCACAATCATTATGAACAAAAATATAAAAGCCTTTTTAGAAAAGTTTTAAATTTTAACAAAATAGTCATTTGTAAGTTATTCTTGTACAAATTTTTAAGAAAAAAAAAAGCTAAAATGAATTGTTTAAGTTTCAGAAATTATTTTTCTGTTCCCCTCACACTTCTACAAAATAGTTACATTGATAATACTTTCAACCGTTAATATAACATGTATAACAATTTTCAAAAGTCCATCATTTACAAACCAACCTTAATGTAATAATTGAAATCAAATTAAAATCCCCTTTAGAGGACCATATTACATTTAAATACCAAATTTTGAACTGAATTCATAAAACCGTTTGGGCTTTAGCTCCAAGAACATGTATACAGCCCGACAAACAGAGCTAGAATACTCACATTGTTGAGTTCAACGTAATATTATGCTTCAATATTCTTCATAATTTTGATTAGTGTACTAACAATTTAATAATAAAAATCCTTTATTTGTTGAGGAAAGTAATAGTAAAAGGCAAATAATTTCTTACATAACTTGTGACGCTAGGATAAACGCGTATAAGTAGATATATTTGGCATTTAAAATTGTAAATCTCCTAGATATTTGCACCAATGGTTTATCAAATTATCTTGATTATTTAATCGTAATGGCAGTCATTTTTATATTGATCTTATAGCATTAAAATAATATATACAAATTGAAAAGTTAAAATTGTTATTTTATATTCAGTTTTAAAATTTAGCCATCCTTGTAAATCTTTCTTGTACAATATAGAAATGGTTTTTAATACAAAGGTTTCTCATTTTGTGGTCTAGAATGTTAACACTACATAGTGAGTATTAATTCTTTTTCTCAAATTTATAATAATAAAGGCTATTTAAAAACACGTTATCTCCGTTTTTCACTATGATCCTTTAACTCTATAAAATTTAACCTTTTATCATATTAGGTTAATGTAAATAATTTTGAAGGTCTTGTAAATTTAGTTAAATATAATATATGAATATAATTTCAACTAAACAAGAATATCAAAACCAGAAAATTCTAAAAATAAAATAAAACATTAAGTGAATGACAAATTTGTTCATTGTTTTAGCTTAACAACAATTTGTTTTTCAAAGGAAACTCTCCTTCAAATAATTTATAAATAAAGCAGTGTGATCTATCTATAAAATCACTAAATGTTGAATTTATTTACCTCCATTTTTGTTCAGTTTGAAGAGAAATAAATGTCTTCCCAAAAATAAACATGTATTTGTAAAATTTACCTATTTTAAACATTTTAGATTCACACAACTATGTTTGAAAGTCTAGTGGTCTAATACAATAATTGTCAACAGCAGAATCTGATCCGTTGTTTCTAAGAGCTACTCCTACATTAATACGCCAAGTGATCTGGAGTACAGTTGTAAGATAAGTATAAATACCTTCATTCAATATTGTCTGATCAACTTTTTCAATATCTTCCTAACATTTCTTATTTTAACAATTTTACAATAACTTGTTGGTTTAACATTTGGGGTTTTGTTTACCATATTTCATCAATTACCTCCACCAATAATCTTATAGCCATTTTGTTTCCATCTAAATTATTAATTAAATAATTTATATCCATCTGATGATCTAATATATATATATATATTATGTCTCTCCAGTTTCTCAACATGTGGTAGATCGCTGTCTGTCTGGTAGTAATGATGGTTTATGCGCATGCGCAGAGTTATTACTGTAGGTTTTTTTGCAAATCATACTCTGTGTATCTAAATGGTAAATATCTAGCCCTAATAATACCCATGCTATAAGTAAATTAAGGTTACAATTGTAAGAACAAAATATTGTTAATAATTTTTAATATTTATAGAATATAAAATCACCCTAATAACTAATTTGATTTTAAGCTAAACTAAACTACGTAGAGTTGTCTTCCGTTAAACACAAGAATGTATGGCTGGTGAGGCAGTCCTGCAATCGTGTGGTGAAATCATACGTCCAGCTCAAGCAGTCCCGCGAATACGCCTAATAGAAGCAAATTTATATTCTAGCACTCTTGATCGGTAGCACCTTTTAGAAAATACAAACATATTTATTGCTGTCGAAATTAATAATATTTTACTATATTGGTATTGTTTCTTTATAGATATTAATGTTATATATTAAATGTTATAGCTGCAGATCACATGGTTTAACGTACGAATTAGTAAAATTATATCATGTAACATTTTATGTGCATTCGTTAGAAAATTGCCACCGGTTAAGCTTAAATGGTGTTATTATTATTATTATTATTATTATAGTTATATACTGCGTCTTACTACCCGTTTGGCCTGTTTATTAAATTATGTTAAATTTTAGGAATAATAAGGTTATATTTAGAAGAGCTGTACCCATATTTACATGGAGATCGAGTGGAAAACCATTTTGGAAAAACCACCTTCAGCACGCCAGGCTGAGATTCGAACCTTAAGTCATCGGCAGCCCATTCTACCTTGAGAGTAGCTCGTAAGATCATTTGGCCATCGAAACGGGTAATATGGTTATTATTAATTTATTTTTGTTCATACGATAGTAAAGAGTTTTTTGATTCGACACGAAACTGCTTGTTAAAGAGTTTAGCAGTCACTATAACTTAATACATCCAAAAATATCTTACAATTGCTCTAGTTTACTAATGTGATACTTTTTATAGAGCCTACATTTACACCTGGGCTGACAACTTTTTTGGAGCCGCGTCTTACTGCCCATTTGGTAATACACTTATGTATTTATTAAGAGTATGTTCTTAGGAATTAAGGAGGTTATATTCATAGAAAGTGTACCAGCATTTTCATGGAAGGAAAGTGGAGAGACATTTTAGTAAAACCACCCTCAGTACGCCTGACCGAGATTCGAACCTCAATCTCCCCATAATGGGCATTCTAGTCTACTGCTAAAGTAGTGCGCTAACCCACGTGGCCACCGAAGCGGGTATCCACAAATTTAATTTAAGGGATATTTTTTTTAAATGGTGGGGGAAAGGAAGTGAGCAAGGAGATAATAAAACCAGAATGATTAATCAAATGTGCAAAATACCTTCAGTACATCCGGTCAGGATTTTAATCCTGAAACCTCCATGATCATAAAAAAAATCTATAAGAGCCTTACATTTAGTCCACGTGCTCATAGATTCAGGGGGATCCGTTAAGGTGGGGATGTAGGGGACGTGAGAAAACGTCAGTGTTTTTGTAGTTTTTATATAAAACCTTTTTTTTTCGGTCATAGAAATCAAATATTGCTCTGGTAGAAACATATATAGGCCTATTTTAATTTTCTCCACATGGTGATCTCAACAGTTTTTTAAATTTGTCAAGAGTTGTTGACATCCTGAAATTTAATAATCCCTTTTTCTATTGATTTTAAATATTTCTCATCTAATGCCATTATGTTAATAAAATATATTCAAAATCAGTTGGTATCACCATTCGAAGAAAGCTAATCTCTCTTTTGTACTGAAGCTATGTTTTATTTATTATGGCCATAAAAAGGTTTTGCTACAAAAACTGCGCAATAACGCTGGCCTTTTCTCAAATTCCCTACATCCCCACCTTAGGATTGTGTACCATATATGACACAACAGTGGGTATTATTATAATTGTGTTCTGGTAGATGACACTTGGATGTTGGGTGACGTCATGGATATAAAGTGCCAGACGAAGAGTGGAGCTTGAGAGTAGGGCAGTCTGGTTTTGAGAATGTTATGGGCCTGGGCACACGCTTTGCGAGGTAGAACTGTAAAATATACAAAATGATTTTTCATTGCAATCTAATACGGTGAAATATAGTGCAGAAGTACATTGTGTTGTATTGGCTTGTTCTATTGTAAGCCATTGAGAATAAGTCATTAAAATAAGTTAGTCTCTCCTTTTTTTTTAACAAATCGATTGCTCCTATTCGTTAAATAATTAATGGTAGTTATCAAGTGTTAGAATCCAATTTATCAAATTTCTCGGTCAGCCATGTGAAAATGGCATAGTGACATATAGTTATATGTGAAATGGTGGGCCCAGTATCATTCTGCGCGTGGTAAAAGTGTGTATCGGTAAAAAAAAATATATAAAAAATGCCAGCAAAGCTATGTGTTACGACACACAATTTTTACTTAAATTCGCAAGCGATATAGCAGAATATCTTGCAAAGGAAACGTCATCCAACACAAAACAGGCTGGGCAACACACTTTAAAAATGTCATCATAAAGTTAGCCAACAACACGGGTCTAATAAGCTCAGGCGGACTTCGCAGAAAAACCACTTAGTATAACCACAGAAAACGGCTGGAGAAAGAAATGGACTGCAGCGCTTTCATGGTTACCATGTTGTTACGTCTGGTGGTAGGTACTCTCATAGCACCGTAAGGACTTATCGGACATGAGGGGAAGCCGAAGCTCAATAAAAAGCTAAGTACATCCATATCTACATATTATTTGTGTAGTAATATTGAAAAAAATACCTGGGAACTTTTCTTAGTAATATACTGTTTGATTATGGGTTAAATCAATTATTTTAGGTTACAGGATTTGATGTATCTAGTAGATAAATGTCCTTATGTAATGACAGAAAAGGTAAGAAGTACCGACTTAATTGACTCGATTGAACTGGACGATCCAACTCCAGTGAAATTCATGATCTAGTATTATGGTGGATGTGTAGGTAATGTTAGGTAAGGGCAATGTTTTTTTCAGTTTTTATAGCAAAACTCTTTTTTACAAAAGATCATAATTATCATCATCATCATCATCATTATCATCATGAACAGCTTACAGCCATTGACTGGGTCTGTTTGTAGCATAGGTATCTCCACCCCCTCATTTCCTCCCACCACCTCTCTTCCTCAACCTTTGCCCAGTCCTCTACTTTCCATTCTACACTCCTCCTTATTCCATAAGCCATTTTTCTCTTGGTCTTTCTTTCAGCCTCTTACCCCCACCTCCATATATAACATCCTCCTGGGCATTCCTTACCTACCCATTATTCTCACATAGCCATACCACCTTAGTCGTGACTTCTCTATCCTGTCAAATCTTGTCACACCATTCCTACTTCTCAGAAATTTCATTTCACTTACCCACATTCTGCTTTTATTCTGTTTCTTTACTACCTAAATTTCTGCAGCGCACGTCATTATTGGTAGGTATTAGGAATTGTATATCACTACCTCGATCTTTTTGGCACACCCTTGCTCCAAATCAGGCTTCTTACACCTCTGAAAAATGCCTCTGCTTACCTTCCTCTCTCACTTATTTCTTTCCTGTCCCTTACATTCCTCTCTACAATACTGCCTGCCTATATACTTGAAACTTTTTACTGACTTAGGTTGATCACCTCACTGTCGGGCTATTTGTATATCTGTCCTTCCTTGTAATATTTCCCATCTCACTCTTCCTTACATTTAAACTTCATTTCATACCACTCCGCCCCTTCTTCCCAAACCTTGAGCTACTCCTGTATTTCATTCTTCTCACTACCCCACACCATCAGGTCTTCTGCAAAAACTATTGCTTTCATCTCACCCACCCCAATTTTTTCTTTCACTTCCTTCACTATTTCGTTCAGCAATACAATGATCAGTAGTGGTTTAAGGCAGTTTTTTTTAATTAAAACCAATCTATCTTCACCTTTCCCACTTTCATACAGCTCATACTACCCTCGTACATATTCCTCACTCTGGTTATGGTCTCATCCCGCGCTCTTTTCTTCTCCAGCGCTTTCCATACTTTTCTCCTGCAATCGCTGTCATACGATTTTTCAACATCCAAGAAGACCATAAGCAGGTATTTTCCGTACTAATAATTCCCCTCTTATAGCTGTCTCACATAAAAAATAAGATCGACTTTTGACTTGCCTGTTCTGGAGCCATATTACTCCTGTATCAATACTCCTTCTATTCTTCTAAATATTTTATCCAATATCTGTTCACACACCTTTGCACAGTAGATCATTAAGGTGACTCATCTGTAGTTCCCACACTTCTTCCTGACTCCTAGTATTATGCCCCGCTTTCAGTCTTATGGGGCCTTCCCTTCGTTCCATATTACTCGTATCACTTTATACACCCATTGTATTATTTTCTCTCCTGATGCTCCGAGAATTTCCACACTTACTTCAACACCTCCTGATGCCATTCCAGCTTTCATACTTTTCATTTCCACTTCCACCTCTCTTTAGGTTAGGCCCCTAACACTTTCCTGGAAAATGCTCACTTCTTCTTCTCCCTCATTATCCGTAGCTTTGTTAGCATTTATCAGGTCATCAAAGCACTCTCTCCACAATTTTCTTAAGTCCTCCTTTTCCACCACCACATTTTCATTTTTGTCTACCATTCCGATCTGTTTCTCTCTATTTCTTCTCTTACTCCTGACCATTCAATACATAATGTTCTTAGTACCGACACTGTCCTTTTCCCATCATTTTCATTCACATCTCCATCCAACTTTTCTCCTGCTTTACTACCATCCTCGCTTCCTTCTTTTTTGACTTGTATTCTTCCTTCACGTCAAATGTCATATCTTTGAAGTCTTCCTTGAAGGCTCTGTTCTTCTCGGTTAATTATTATTTTGTTCTAGCATCCCACAATGTTGTTTCCTTCCATATTATCTTCCCAAATGTCCTTTCATACACTTTCTTTGCTGCTTCCACCAATGCCGTCCAGAATATCTCCCAGTCTTCTTCCCCAGTTTTGATTTAGTCCCTTAAAAGGCTTCTCCCAATTCTTATATAGAACTCTGTCTATGTACATCCTATTTTCACTTCCATGCCTTTAACCTACTCTCTTGATTTTCAGCTATTCTCTTTTCTTTCTTTCCTTTCAGGGTTGCTACAAGCAGCTTGTTGTCACTGTCTAAGGCTTCATCTGGAATTACCTTAACATCTGGCATATCCTTCTTCATTTGCATATCTACGAATATGTAGTCCACTAGAAACTTCCTTGACCAATCGGCGCTGTACCCCTAACCTTATTACTCTCCCTATTCTTAAACCATGTGCTTCCTATCAGTAATATATTCCTCTTGCACAATTCTAGTAGATCCTTAACCTCCTTATTCCTTGTTCCCCAGCCATCTGCTCCAAGCACTTCTTCATACCCTCTCTGGTGTATCTACAGGTCTTCTGCAAACTCCTGCTTCTCGTTTGCTGGACACCGCTAAGAAATACACTTGCACCATCTCCACATCCTATTCTTCAATCCAATTTTCACCACCATAAGTCTATCATTTATTCCCTTTACCTCTTCCCTTAACCCTTCCTTCACAATTACCCCAACTCCATCTATTCTTCCTTCCTCATTTCTAGTACAGTATAGCTTAAACTCTCCCTCAGATCCTTCTTCTCTTCTCTCTTACGTATAATTTCCACCAGTCCCAGTAGGTCAAGTTTCCTTTTCTCCATTATACGCACTATTTATTAAACATTTCCCGTCAATGTTGTGCCCATTATATCTATCCTTACGAAGGCTTTGTGTTCCTATTTTGAAAGCAACTTTGCATCCACTACTGGCGTGCTGGACCTATCGTAGTTTCACCAGTGCCCTATCAGCCGTCACTTTTCAAGGTTCCCGCAGGGCCTTAATATCTACCGAAGTGGTTAAGGGGCACACATTGTCCCCAATTTACCTCAACCCCACAGGCACTCCTCTATTTCGTGCCGTTGCCCATCTCGTTCGACGTAGATGAGTGGTTTAATTTTGGGAGACAAAAAAAAGTGTCTAATTTAATAAACATAGTGATATCAATAGTTCTTAAATATCTATCATGAGTAAAGAACCATTAGGTAAGAAACTTTTCAAATATTAATTTTAGGTATTTATCGTGTACTAACTTAACTGACTGATTATATCAGAATACGAGAATTTCTATGAGCGAGAGTGGAAGGGCCAACCAGTTTTTCCAGAAAAGGTATTTTTGAATAGCCTTTACATTCCACAATCGACATAGGACCGACGAGTTTATTTTCTCTCCGAATGAAGTTATGCTCAGAAATTTCATCGTTCAAAGAAAATCCGTTGACCTCAGATGGGTTTAAACACACAAACATCGGGTCTTGAGGAGAGCGTGTAACCTCAAAACCGCAGAAAAAAATGTAAATAAAGAAAAAGGTTGTCATTAAATTCCAGGACACCTTTTACAGATAATCAAGAACTGTTGATGTTACCGTGTTAATAAAATTAAACTATATCTTTCTATTTAGGAAATAATTGATTTCTTTTGACAATATAACTTTTGATATAGAAACGGCAAAAATGCTGCCCAAAACTCTTTTTCTGTACGTTCCCACCTTAAACTCTCGGTTCTCGAACACATCGACGTGACAACTCTCCTATTGTCTCGACTTGTTCGAGATTCCTCTCACGCCTAGCACTTACTATCCCCCCCTTTTACCCTCCTCACCCATCCACCTTCTAATCCAAACACACCCCTACATCCCTCATATCAACCCCTAACAATGGCGAGGCTTCAAGGAACTCTACTGAATTAGGGATGTATTTGTGATACTTAACTAAGATCCTTTCGATGATATTCCACCTCAGCAGAACTTGATTAAGAGAAATGAGTAATATTAGTTTAGATGCAAAATGACCCAAGCGCTACAGCTTTAATTTTTTTGATGTGTGCATGCTAACTGAATGTTGGTATCATTTAATCTGGTTCGCCGATTATAGATAGATAGAGGTTCAATTTATGGCCAATTGTATTAAGGTTTTTTTCTTGTATACAAATTTTAAGTCCTTTTTTCACTAAAATAAGGAGATATTTCATAGATAAACAAGTCAAACAAGTTGGAAACAAGTTTAAAAAAAACCACTCGGTACACTCAGCAAGGATTTAAACCCCAACCTTCTCGTTACTTATAAACCATACCAGACGATACTGACACCTTTGTACACGGGGAAATGGTGCAGAAATGAAATATTAGACCTAGCGTATCATGATCCTATTTTAACTAATCCATTTAGAATTTCGTCAGTCCATCCACGTTTTCCCCTCGATAACTGACAAATCTATGAACAAATTTTAACAAAATTTGGCATGGACATTTCTTGAACCTAGGCCAAACTATGATGTATATTTTGTGTATATAGCTCAAGAATATAAATGTCTTGTTTATTCAGCGATAGCTGCCAAACACGAGTGCTAATTTTGACCAAATTTGGCTAAGACATACTTTGAACTTAGTTCAACCGATGTGTGTATATAGTTTTCCAATCTGGTGGTTTGTTTCAATATCGTGGACATTTAACGAATTTTCGTTTAGTAACTAAGCTTAATGGATTTGAATACAAATTCTAAGCAATATATCTAGTGTATAGGGCATATTTTTTGTATGTTTTGATCAATATTACACTACTGAACCAACTGAACAGGGGTTATTCTTTACGAATTAAATGTACAGTACTATTGAACATAAGTTTTTTTTCTAACCGAGGGAAAATGTCAACTTTAAATCGCAATAAAAATGATAGTAAACATTTTATCTTGAAATCCAAAGATCAATCTTAAGACTGTGGTGATGATATGACATAGACATAATTCTTAGTATTATGTAATTAGCATTTTATGAAAATGAGGAAGCGAATTGTATTGTTCACAAAAATACTAGCTAAAAATACATTTTTGTAAGGGTTTATTTTACTCGTTAATGAATAAATATGTATTTAAGAAGCTGTCCAACCTTAATATTTAAAATTTTATACTAAACCCGCGGTGAGGCAAACATTTGAGGGGGTACGGGGCGTTGCAAGCCCTTATATATACTTGAAAATTGTTTTTATGGTAGCTAAGGGCGGGAATATAAGTTCTAAAATTTTTTTAGCATAGGCGTCTCCTCCACCGTCAAAAAAAATTATATTGTGCCCCACTTAAATAGCTGAAGGAACATTGCCACATTAAAAATAATGTTTCTCCTTGAAATAATTTTTCCTCCCCTACCTAGATTTATTTCACTCCATTATTATATTTCCAAAAATGATACGATCAAATCCAAAATCTAAATAGATTATTAAGATATCTAATTAGATTTTTTTTAAATAATAGGAGACCATTCTAAATGTCATCTAAGGGCATACAAATGTCAAAAGAAATGTTAAGGAAAGACAACATAAAATATATTTAGAATCTATAGGATTATAATTTTCAAAATAGATTCCATTAGAAGAACACCCCAATAGCTTAAAGGTATCAAATTGCCAAACGTTTTCTGGGGGTGGTCCCTGGAACTCTTTGGGCTTGGTGAAGAGAAAAAAGTTCCTAAAACACCCCCTTTTGGTTAATTAACCCCTTACCTCTACACAAATAAGGTGCCGCTGCCACTGACTGAACCTGGAAAATTGTAGAGATTATTTTGTCTATCTAAAATAAAGTCATAGGTAAAGGTAAGCCCTTCCCGCTTACACAGTACACAGTCCAATATTATATTCAAGTAAATGCATTTTCAGCTTGGTCAATGAAAAGCAGATGTATTAAAAATTGTGACCAATCGATGGAAGAAGGATGAGGGAGAAGAAATTGGGGTTGTTTGTGCCATGGATAGATTCTGATTTTCATAGACAGCCCGTTATTTGATAACTGAATTTTTATTTTTAGCCGCATCTTACCCGTTCGGTTTATACGTTTATATACTAACTAATATAAGGGATTAGGAAGATTATATTTATAGGAAGTGTACTGTTATTTGCGTGGAGGGGTAGTGACAAACCATTTTGGAAAAAACACCCTTAGTACACCTGATTGAGATTCGAACATTGATCTCTACGTCATCGGCGGCTTAATATACTTGCGAGAGTTGCGTGTTAGACCTTGCAGCGATCGAAGAGGGCAGACTGGATATCTATGTTACCAGAATGGAGTAAGTTAAATATTAGAATCATATTTATATAATTTATCCGTTTAATTAAAAAAAAAAGTAAAGTGAATCTATACAGTATTCCATAAATAATTATTATTGGAAGCTTTTGATAACTTTATAATAAATACATCTTCTAAAACAAATCAATACAATGCCAAGTTTATGTATCTTTCACTCAATGTTGGTGGTTGAAAGTGATATTACTGTTAAAGCCGGGGTATATTCAACCAGTTTTCAGACGACCCTGTTTACTGTCTTAATCATATTTGACATTTACAAAGGTCACTTAAAACTATCTTCATTTAGGTATTCATGCGTCGTAGGTGACCTGGCGGTCTAGGGGTAAGGTGTCAGACTTCTATGCTGGCGGCCGGGGTTCGATCCTCGGTCCCGGCACAGATTTATCTGATTACCAAACCCTTCCTTCACCTCTGACAAGACATCTTGTGAATGTGGGGAATGCCAGGCCTCCACCGTGGTTCGGATTCCACGTTAAACTGTAGGTCCTCCATTTCATCTCACAAACACCCTACCATTACACATTAGCGTAAGTGCGTATAACCCGAACGGGTAGTAAGACGCGGTGCTAATAATAATAATAATTTATGCGTCAATTAATATGATTTGGAGCTGTTACATTCAATATGTATGATTAATATCTATAAAATAACACTTATAAAATAATAGAATATTATCAATTTTTATATTAAAAAAAGTATGGTGTGCTATTCTCAAACTGCTACTATTTATACTTTCTTTGCTAACCTTTTTGTGAAATGTTCTCACAACTACGATTCGATTAGCTTACAGTTGAAAGGTTTTGCTGTTATATGTTCTTAAAAACTACCCACTTTCACAATTCTCGCCACACTCTAATAACTACTTTTACCTTCATCATAATCTATCCGGCTTTGTTACCAGCTTAATTAAATCAATCACAAATTATTTTTTAAAGTACTTAGACATTAAACTGGTGGCAACAAGCTAGCTTGTATTTTCTTATTTGTTCAAACAGTAAGTAATAAAGGCATGTGAATCATCAATTTTTGAGGAAGTGTGGCTTAAACCCCTAACCCCTCCCTTCTTAAGCTACAAACTTTTTGGAGAAGAATTTTAAGATAGAGTAAAGTTTTGAGAATGAGTGGTCAACTTAATATAGACAGATTTATAGTTTATGAACTCTTAGTTTTCATTTGATATACTTTGTGACTTTTACTTTAGATTATTTGAATTTGATTAATTAGTTTTATCTATGTTTAGTGAGTTAGATAATAATATGTTATGTGCGAAATGTTTCGGTGATTGACTTACTAATAATTATATTATTTAAGGTTTGTGAAATATCACATTCTCATACTTAATCAACGTAATTGTCATGTTACATTTTCATACCTAAACCTTCGTATGCCATTATTTAACATCCTCAAAGCCATCTGTCATTTCATACTCTCACCTAGTCAGCAACATTTGTTACTAAACATTATCATGCATAATTAACGTTGTAGTTATTTCACATCTTTGTACCCAAACAACGTTATTAATCATTTCGTATTTTCAAACCTAATCAAATACATTTAACATGTCATGTACTAGTAGCTATTCTACAGCATTAGTAATTTCACATACTCATTCCTAATCAACGTCACTCATTATTTCACATTCTCATACCTTATCAATGTCTTTTGTCAATTACACCTTCACATAATTATAATAAATGTAATCAGAAATTTCATATCCCCGTATCTAATTAAGGTAATTAGTCCTTTCCCATCATCATAACACATATTCCATTCTAGTCATTTCGCATTCATATACTTAATTATTGACGTCGTTAGCCATTTCAAATGTTATTACCTAATCAACACCGTAAGCTATTTCACATTTTCACAGATAGTATGAAATGCTATTAATTTCACATCCTTATAACTAATTTGCATTGTTAACCAATTCAAATCCTAGTATCTAATTAATGTAACTAGCCATGTAGGAAACCGTATTCCATTCAACGTTAATTAAATAAGAATGAAAACGTAAAATGAAGTTTATAAATCGGTTATTCCTATCATCAAGGGGCCTGAAAAACTTCGATAATATCGATACCGATTCGAATTCTATATTATTTGATTCGATAACTGAATCAAAACCAACTTCAAAAAAATGTATAAGGTTTAAAGCTGTTTCAAACCCCACAATGTGTCTAAAATATTAAATCTTTGCAAGAATGTAAAATAGGTTCATATATTTTTAGTAACAATTATTGTGAAAGGGGACCTGGCGGTCTAAGGGTGTAGGATTTCTGTGATGGGGGTCCGGGGTTCAATCCTGGGTCCTGGCACAGATTTTTCTGATTGCTGGACCCTTTCTTCATCTTTGACAAGACTTGTATTAATCACAACTTGTGAATGTGTGGAGTGCCAGGCCTCCAACGTGGTTCGGATTTCACGTTAAAATGTAGGTCCTCTATTTCATTTCACAATCACCCTACCATTACACATTAACGTAAGCGCGTACAACCCCAACGGGTAGTAATACACGGTGCTAATAATAATTATTCTTGTGAGGTAGATTAAACGCTTATTAATTATTACCATATTTACCGGAAAATATTTCGTACTTTTTTTCTCAGCCTTCGCATAGCATATAATCGCACGCTAGGATAATACCTAGCAAACGTGTTAACTTTGAGGATATGTTATATTAAAATATAACTTTCATTTATACACAATGACTTATAATAGGCCTAGGATCCAAAACTATTCTTTTTTTAAAAATATGTATAGCTTTTTTTATTTAACATATTATTAGCTTATTTAATTAGGATGTATTTGATTCAATAGTTTTCAAGATTCGCGAATAATATTTTCTTAGATTCGAGCTCAAAAAACCTGCTTCGCGGAGTTCTACTGTGAATATTCTCTCTTTACGCTAATGCGGGTACACTTTCCTTATAACTACCTTATTTGACACTTCTTACCCCGTAGACGTTATTGACCCATTTATTTAACCAAACAAAATTCTCCCCTTAACGATCACTACCACTTGTGGACACGAAGACATTGGTGCCAGTCCCATCTTGTATGATTTGCCAATAATGAGGGGGGTGGGGGTAGAAATAATAACCGAGGTGGGGTGTATTGAGATGTCTTACCTAGATAATTTACTACCATCCCTTAACACAAATGAGGGTAGATTTTCTCTAAATTCTATACTTCTACGCCCTTTAATTTTTATTGCATAAATGTATATAAAGCGAACGGGTAGCGAGACTCAAAACACGTGGAAATAAATGAATTAAACGAGTTGGTCACGTCCATTTGTTCTATCAGGTCAAAGGTTCAAGCCTTATCGGAGACTGTGTCGTGACAGCCATTGTTAAATAGCCGGGGAGAAACTACTGTACGTGCTCTGTTTTCCTCCAATCAATTAGATTTGATTAGTAGAACACTTAAGGACCACAATCACGACGGAGCTACGCTATACAGTCACTTTGATTACACAGCATTTTAGAAAGTCTATTGATTTTGGGGGGTAATTGAAACCTTTGGAAAAAAATTAATTAATTTTGCTGGGTCTTTTAATTAATTAACTACAACATTTATATAAGGCAATTTTTAGTATATTAATGTCATGCTTTTTATTCTTAGTCGTAAAACGTTCCAAGGCAAATAATAACTTTATTATAAATCCTAGAATAATTTAAATTATTAAATTAAAATATAATCATGTCAAAAAGGTGTAATAAAGTCTATTTATATTTAGATCAATATTTTAATTAAAGTGATTAAATAAGTTAAGTAAACAATTATTTTCATTAATCTAAATAAAGTACGTTAAAAATAACACTGTTACTTATTCCAGTGGTTATACGGACTAAGGCACCAGTCATTCCAAGGAGAAAGGGCAGGTTGAGCCTCAATTCTCGGTCAAGTACATTGGTGTGGGTTTTTAATGTGATTTTCTTAGCCTTTACACTGATATATAGTTCCCAAACTTTTAAAATTTGTTTGAAAAGGAACCTGAGCTAAGATCCACACTTTTATAATTTTTATTGCAAATAATTTTTTAACTATAATAAATAAAAATTTCTTCAGTAAATAGTAATAGATACAAATAATAATTTCAAAGTTTTTTGAATATTTGTCATCATTATAATGACATTAAAACATAGACATTTTTTAAAGATACATTTGGTTTTTAAATTCTGTGTTGACCTTGAAAAGTATTAAGGAATTGCCGAGATTACTGTATGTAAATAAAAGGTACTACACAATCAAACAAACTTTCTCCTATTCTATACAAACAGAATTTTCAAGAATAATGTTTCAATAAATTAGCTCTAAGATAATTTTCTAGTTTTCTTCAGAAAGACAGACACATCAACTTGTTAATCACAATAAACACTGTTCATAAATAATTTTTTAACAAAATTATACAAAATATTTTTAAGAGATTTAATTTTTTTAAATTCAGTTATTTGTGATATACCCTCAAATTATTTTTTATTTGTAAGCATAAAAACATATTTTTATTTATCATCATAAACAGTTCCCAGATATTGAATATGAACTATATCTCAAGGGAATTTTATTCAAGTTTAAAATTTTCTAAATTGGTCATACATACCTTTAAATTAATTTTGCATAGAAAAATAAATACACTTTATTATTTAGGATATAAAATATACCCCAGATATTACATTTTAACAAGATCATTGGAGATATTTAAAAAAATCTAATTTTTCAAAAATTAGTTATCAGTAAACAACTCTAAAATGATATTTTTAAGAAAAATTAAACACATAAATTATGCATATTTTAAAAAACTTACTAGATAACCATTTTGAACTAAATTGTTAAAGGCATTTTTAAATATTTCCATGTTTAAAAACGAACTTCATCAATTAACTAATCTGAAACGAACGTTTCCCCGGAAAACAAGTTAATAGTTTTATTTGTCACGTCAAACAATTATTAGATAAATATGTTAAACTAAATCGTTAAAGCCTTTTGTGAATTAGCTCGAATTTTCTACACTCACTCGTTAGTAAACTACATTGAATGGATAAAAAAACACAAGTATATGGTGCTTTTTGGAAGGTCAGATACTACTTAAATATAATTTTAAACAGAATCGTTAGAGCCATTTTTGAAAAATGTTTAGTTAATTAATATCACACATTTGTAAAATACTTTAATTTAAGGGTTAAGGTCGGAAAAAAAAAGTTATTAGGTATAGACAGCTGATATTTAAATATCAAGTTTGAGCAAAATTCTTCAAACCGTTTCCGATTTACTACGGCCAGGGACAGACACTTTTTTGGGTTCGGGTGCACATATTAATCATAATCTTGAGGTCGAAAATCTTCACGATTAAAATACATTCTCTTTAGAAGAAAAAGTAAACATTAAATTTAACGTATATACTGAAACAATATTTATCTAATTTAAAAAAATAAAAGTGTTTTGTTTTTTAAAAAAGTAATAATATTTACACTAACTAACATTGTTAAAAAAATGGCACTTTTAAGATATTAAGATAAATCATACCTTACTTTGAATCTTTAACTAAGATGTGTTAGTATATGTAATAGTGTAACCAACCTAACAAACAATATTGTTAAAACCCACTTGCTGTTCACATGTTCTAAGACGTAACTCTCACAATAGACCGGACTGCCAATGATGAAGAGATTGGGGTTCAACCCCACGTGGGTGTGCTGAGGGGGGTTTCCCTAAATGGTTTTACCACTCTATCTCTACACAAATGGGGGTGAAATTTATCTACATTCAACCTTCCTAATCCTTAGCTTATTAGCGTAATTAGTACATAAACCTATAGCCCAAACGGGTAGTAAAATGTGACGGTAATAAACAACATGATTTTGGAAAATCATCGGTGAGTACATGTGATGGCTGGTATAAAATTGCATTTTTTAATTTCCTCTGCGTTTTCCTTATAAAAGTATGTTCATGAGAGTTTTCCTGGATCGGAAAAAATTGTATGTATTAAATCGTCAGTTTAATTTAGTCTGGTTCCATGATTCTAGAGAGGTTTAAGTTCGAATTTCAGCCGAGTGTACTAAGTTAATTTCTAATTACTCCCTAATCCATAAAGGTAAAATATTCGGACACCATGAATGGAAAGCGAGATAAACCCTTTGGTTCGCACCTGGGCAAAGTCTTTAAAAGTGATAAATATTTTGACAGTCTATACCTAGAATATAATATTGTGTTCTCAAAAGTAATTTATATTTACATATAAACATAAAAACCACTTACTTGATACTTTCTCAAGGCATGGAATAACTTAACTATGTTGTACTTAAGATAATGTTTTATTTAAACTATTTTGAATAACAGTGTGGTTCTTAAGCCACCCTTGCTATTAGCTATAAAGTCTAACTTGAATATCCCTTATCTGCTCTAAAAGTAGTTTTTTTCACCCTTTCTCATGGTCTTAAAAGGTTTTTAACTAAATTACCAAGTGATGTCTGCTTTAATCCACTTCATTGGAATAAGAAAATAAAAGAGAGTGAGATAGTGCTACATAAAGTTTAAAAAAAATGAAGGTAGAATAGAAGATTAAAATGCAAATAAGAATATATTTTAATTTATTTTGTCCTCTCCAGTTCTGTTAGGATCTAACACACATCTATTTTGGTGGCCATATGGTCTAAGGTGTCACTCTCGTGTTAGACCAGACTGCTGATGACGAGGAGATCAGGATTCAAATTTTTGATATACTAAGGGTGTTTTTTTACAAAATTATTTTCCATATTTACTCCGCGCATATGAGTGAACACGTCTTCTAAGATTCAACCTTACTCATATCTAAATCATTAACTCAATTATTAAATATGCGTATAACTTTAACAGTTAGTAAGGCTTGGTGCTAAAAATAAATAATACGAGTTTAATGTTTAGTGAAATAATAAACCAGGTTTTCTAAACACGTGGGGAGTGGCTTACAAATAGTTTCCTTACGTGTGTGCTCACATGGTTCAAAAGGAATGTGAAATTTAGGGTAAAAAATTACCTGCGTCATTTAGTGTATTTTTAAAAGTTTGATTGCTGAAAATTTTATACGATATTCAAGTTATGTAATTTTTCTAATATACTATATAATTCACGTGAGAGTTATCTGCTTGGTTAGTTCTAATAGTCTAGGACTTTACAAGGCTTTTAGTTGATGTACCAAATTCTAAAACAAAATTATTATTTACCCGTATTAAATGTTAGGCTATTGCTGAGTATGTATAAGACGCACTGTCATAGATTAAGTTATTTCTTTAATTTAAATTATACACTTAATGATGGTTAAACTTTGGTCCATGGCAGGCGTATGAAACTCATTTGATCATAAGTTCCACATTTAAACTTTAAAACACGGAAGGGCCTTCATTTAAATAAATTCAATATTAGTATATAATTATCTATGGTCTAGTGGTCAAATTTTCTGGCTACACATCCATAGGTCCCGGGTTAGATCCCCGGTTTTATCAGAATATTTCTATGAACAGTGAGTCTGGAACGGGGTCAACTCAGCCTCGTGAGGACAAATGATGAGCTACTTGAATAAATAAGAAGCAACTCCGGTTTAGAAAACTGAGATTAGCGGACAAAGGGATTGCTGTTCTGGCCCAATGACACCCTCTATCTGCAAATGTTGGCATTATAATCTTTAATGGTGGTGGCCGCTCGGCCGTTATATCTTGATTGTGAACTGACGCCACAGCGTCTTAAAACTAATTTCAATTTTTTTACCTTATGATTACAAAAAGCAAATAAATATATAAGGCAACAATTATTTTAATTATTTGGGATACATTTTAAACTTTTTATGTGTAGCAATGGTGTGAGTTTTTAACTTGAAATCTGAAGTCGAAGTAACTTTAGCGCGTGTCCGTAAATCGATACCTCTATTTTGTTGGGTTCCTATTCATGTGAGAAAATAGCTGTTAACATACGTGTTGTCAAATATTCAAACGTTTACCTATCAAGGGTAGCAGTCTTACTTTGACGGTTTACACTATGACCCTACCTTATACTTGGTACCCACAGCTTGCTACCTTACAGGGTAAAAAGAATGTGTACATACTAGGTGCAAAAATTCAACCATTTCTGGAAATTTATCCATGTTTAATAAAAAGTTCTCATTTGATAAACTAACCTCACATACCAGATTTCTCTGAATTACGTCAACTCCCCAAATATCACATTCACAAATGAACTATTTCTATGGCGTTTAGAAAAAGAGGAGTAAGGTTGGATTATCTAATGGTTCGTCTTGAAGTCCATGGGCTGCACAAAACCACGAATAAGGCCACAATATTTATATTCCTGGTCCACAGATAGTTAACTACCAGATCTTCCGACTTAAGGAAGTTTATCTGTGCCCTTTGAGCCAGATTGAATCCATCAACACTGGGGTTCGCTAGTGTCAATTGCTTAGAGATAAATGGACTTCCAAATGGGCACTTGTTAAACTACTCACTTTTAACATCTTCAATATAAACGGATCATTGCAATAGTAATGAGAAACCTACGTAACCTTTTTGTTAGGTAGGATTATGTGAAGGAAGTGTTGGGTTGCTACCTGAACCTGGCTTAGTGGAAGCCGACCTATTTACTCAAGATGGATATTTGTGCCTTATATCTTGTGAAACCAGGCTTAAAATGAGTTTTTTTTTAAATGCCCCTTGATGGCACCTAGCGATACCCGTGTTGAAGGACTCAAGCTCTTCCACAGGCGCAGCCATTTTAACCTGGAGGCTGTAGGTTTGGTGGTATAGCCTGTCTGTCTGGCCTGGTATGAGGTGTCAGGCTTGCAACATAATAGATTGCCAGTAACAAGGAAGTCTGGGTTTTAGCCTGCACTGGGTGACACTACCACAAGTGATTTATGTGGTGTTCCCTCTTATCGACTCTAATGTGGGTACGTTTAATCCAATCTACCCTTAAATTAATTGATAAACTTGATGTTGAAAGTAACGATTAAAAAAACTGTCTTATACTGTTATAACGATGTTTAGAAAGTGCGCGTGGAAACATGGATATGAGGAAGAAATTTCCAGGGAAGGCACCTTAAATGTTGTAGAAACATATAGGTATTACTTATTTTTAAAACAATGAGACTTACTTACATAATATCTATTCTGACAATACGCTGAAATGGAGGTTCATGTGTGTATTGTAGCCATAACAATTTTTCTTGATGGATACCTAATTTGATTTGGGACAAGATTAACTCGATAAAATTACTATATAAAGCTTAAATGCAAAGTATTTTTATATGTATATGTGCATATTTATATAAATTTTGTGTATACACGTAACTTATGTAGGTGTTAAGGATATAATTTTAACTATGAGCATATGCTTCTTAAAATTATTAGTTATATGAACAGTAGACCTCGCTCCCTCCATTCAAAAAAATATCAAGTAAATCATTTTAAGAATCAGGCCATGTTCTTATCGTTAATACAATCTTAACATTTCTTTTTGGAATCAAAGTTGAAATATCTTCTATAATTTCTACTTGACTATAATTTCCACTGGGATATGAAGTTGATATTTTTTCATGGTAATCAAGTTGAATAGAAACAAAATATTTCTTTGTTCAATAGTACATTATATTCATAGCGAATAACCGTTGTCCACGTGGTTTTAGTTGTCAGTAAGGTGTAGTTAAAAAAAAACATATTTCATTTGGCCAGTCTAAAGAATGTCCTTGCAAGATTTCGTTAAGATTGATCCACTAATTTGGCAGTAGTATTTGAACAAACGGACAGACAAAATTCCAAATCGGCTAATCAAGAATGGAATGTAGCGGTCGGGCTCAAACAGAGATAATAATTTTTTAAATTCTTTCTATAACCTTAGCCAATATAAATGTTTTGCTATAAAAACTGCAAATACACTGAATATTTTTTCAAATTCTCTACATCCCCATTTTAAAGCAGGACCTCGCTTACCTCGTCAATAATTCAGTCTCTAAATAGCTTCTAGAGACAGCCAATATTCCAACAATTTCAACTCGATTGCTGATGACAGGGAGATAGGGGTTCAAATTAAGGTCGGATGTACTGATGATGGTTTCCCCAAGATGGTTTTCCACTCTCCCTTTACGCGAATACGGTTACACCTCCTCTAAATTTAACCTTCCTCAACCCTAACTTATTGGAGTAATTAGTTCATATGCGTACAATCCGAATGGATAGTAAGACGAAGTGCTTAAAAAAATTACACTTTTATCAACCTGGATAAAAAAAAGTTTCCAGTGCCTTTGAACACAAAGAGAGAGAGAAAAAGAGATGAATGTTACAGACAGAAGACGTGGCTGATTAAGTTTAATGAAGATGGTGGGGGCTGTGTGAGTGCTCAAGCTTGTGGCCGTCTCCGAAACTAAACCTATTCGCTTGGCGGGACCGTCTCTTCTCTCGAACTTGACCGCAATGTCTTACTTAAGACTAGCGATGATAGAGGGGGTAGCGGGTGGCTGTGGAGGATGGTTTTTGAAAGTAGGCGGGGGGAGGGGGAGAGGGATGGAGGTAACGAAGACTACAAAAGGAACCCCCTCTCAAACTCTCGTCCTTATTGGCGTGAAATGGGCAAGTTGAAACCAAATACTATACCAACTTCACTCAGCTAACTTTAGAGAGGTGAATTAACATAATTGGTTCCTCTCTTAGAGGCGAACTAAAAGCCTTTAGGTATAATTTGGAACAAACCTTGAACTACAAGTGTTTTTTTTTTTACCTATCCCCCTCTGTTCGGACTTCTAAAAAGGAAATTGTTTGTGTGAAGACAATGGTAACGATGATAACCAAGTTTGGTCCGATAAAGGAGTTTATTCGTAAAGATCTTGTGGGTAGGAATAATATCACACCCAGACACATATATAAGATACAATTTCAAAGAGTGGGAGTAGATGTGGTGGGGGTACGAGAGAGGACCAGGCCACTCATTAAAACCTTTGTAGATCGGAATTCAGATATTGATTAGGTGTACTGAGGGAATTAAAATAAATAATCTTTCTACGCAAGTTTGATTACATTTTCTCTAAATGTTACTTTAATCATCCTAGAACGAATTATCTCAAGATAGGGATAGGTTATAATGAGCGGGACTAGATTGAACTAGCTCGCGATAGGGATAATATGTAATGAGGGGAACTAGAATGAACTAACTCAAGATAGGGATAAGGTGTAATGAGCTATACTGGATATAAATAGCTCAAAATAGGGGCAGGGTGTAATGATATGGACTGATAGAACTAGCTCAATATAGGGATAGTGTGTAATGAGATTAAGTGGATAGATCTAGCTCGAGGTAGGGATAGGTTATGAACTGTATATAACTAGCTCAAGATAGGGATATAGTGTAATGAGGGGGACTTGATAGAACTATCTCAAGATAGGGATGAGGTGTAACGAGCTATACTGGTTATAACTAGCTCAAGATATGGACAGGGTGTAATGAGATAGCGTGAATAGAACTAACTTAAGATAAGGGTAGGATTTAATGAGATGAACTGGATATAACCATCTCAAGATAGTGATATGGTGTAGTGAGATGGACTGGATAGAGCTAGTTCAACATAGGGATAGGGTATAATGAGATGGTCTGGATAAAGTTAGTTGAAGATAACGATAGGGTGTAATGAGCTGGACTGGATGGATCTAGCTTAAGATATGGATAGGTTGTAATGAGATGGACTGGATAGAACTAGCTCAATACAGGGATAGGTGGTATATTTTTATAAGTGCGTCATTGAATTTTTGAGTTCCTAATACCATAGTCCAGCGGCACCTAGCCTTGGGTCTGCGAATATTCCTGTGGATATCTTTAAACAGATCTAGAATTTTTTAAGTTATTTTATATTTGTATTATCACATCATAAAAAGAATATTCGCTATTCAAATTTTGCTTAAACCTCTGGGTCTTTTTCTATCACTGTCTGACTAAACATATTTGTTAATTTATTAATTTGAAATGGGTTGTGTAGAATACTACGAATGTGTACGTAGAGTTTTAATTTCACCTAGTATGGTAGGGGGGAACTAAGGGTAACTCAGTAAATTATCAATCGCTTAAGGAGGTATGCCATATGTAAATGTTTGGGAGCCACTACTGTAAAGTAGGTAATATTTTGAAAGATTTAGTATTAAATATCTTTATCTTACATTTCAAGTCTTTAAAAAGTGATTTTTCTTTTTAATTAAGTGTAATATTAGTTGATATTTTAGAGTAGAGGTGAGTATATCCTGGGACATCCCCTTGGATCCATTCCTAACTCTCATCTCTAATCTCGACTTTAATATATAAACCTAAAACTCAAATTTTAGACCTCTGGCGCAACCATCCTTAGGGTATCATAGTGTGTGAACACAATTTTAGCGAACCCTGGTTTAGTTATGGGTGGTGCTGATGAAGGGATTAGGTATATATATAATTCACCTCGTTAGGCACATCATCCAATCGACAAGCTCCTCTAGTCGTGTTTACCGGTATCGGTGAGTTCAGGATTCAAATACCAACCCAGTGTATTGGGGGTGTTTTTCTTTCTATGTAGTTCTATCTCTTCAAGTAAATGAGGGTAGCCGTCCTCTAAAATTGATCTTTATTAATCCCTATTTCATAAGTGTAAGTAAATTTGGACATCTTGGATGGGTATTGAGAAGAGTTTCAAAAAAAAATTATACATAATGTTCGGAAACTCGTGGCCCAAACTGCACGCGCAGCTTGTTTGAACCAAAAGTAGACTAATACTAAATCCCCATACATTTATATCCGCCAACCTATGCTACCACTTTCTTTGATGTAGGACCTTTAATGATGACCCTCAAAACGTATTCTCTTGTCCAGATGGACTTGTTTGTTGTTTACTATATTGTGTTATGTTCTGCTGACTTGCTCTAAATATGTCGAGGTGTGTAGTGCCACGCAATTAATTCCTATGCAACCTGTTGTACACGGATGGTAGAAAAGCTATGCTATACCGGCGCTGTACGCCAAAACTTTGAACACAATTTAATGGTATTAGCATAATTTTCCAGATTTAAGTGTAAAGCAGTTTTGTCTTACTTTTTGTTCAAACAAACTATATGTACAGTTTGGGCTATGAGTTTCCGAACTCATTGTATATTAAATCAATTAACTGGCTTTGTAGCTAGAATGGCCTAGGTTCTAAGGAATGAAGCTTATTAGTAGAAGCATTGTTCTAGGTTAAGCAAGTTTGTAGGTCGTGATATATCTATTTAAATACTAAACGCTAGATAACATAATACAAATATATAATTTTATTATTAGCGATGGTCGTTTAAAAAAATGTAAACCTTGGTTTTAGCCCTACTTAAAAATTGCCTATATATATATATATATATTAATTTTCTGCCAAAGATATTCATTCAGATTTGTAAGAGGTTTATTAAAATTAAGATAAATTACGTGCTAGTCGTGTTGAGCTCGATTGATGAGGACGGGGAGATCAAGGTTAAAATCTTAGTTGGGTGAACTGGGGTCGTTTAAAAAAATTGTTTTCCACTCTCCCTCCACGCAAATGCGGGTTAACTTCCTTTAAATTCAACCTTAGCAATTCCTAATCCATTAGCGTAATTAGTACTTAAGCGTATAGCCCAAACGGGTAGTAAGACGTGGTGCTAAAAAAAAATATTTATATATATATACAATGATATTAATAATACGGTTTGAAAATAATACCCCGAAGTACCTGGTTGGGGTTTAAGATCTATTATTCTCGTCTCCATCAATTCATACCTGGTGAACCGAAAGTTTAGTCTGCGTGCACACCGATGTGGGTATCTAATTATTTTCCCCCCGTTTGTTTTGTAAATGTATTCGTTCTTGTGTATATGGTTTATGTTCTAAGTTAACGTTTCGGTCAGTCTAATCTTAACAGCCTATGTACACGAGATCATTGAGCTTTTAAATGTTATACTAGCAAACTTTTCTTAAAGAGATTCCATCAACTAAACATTGAGGCTGAAAAAAAAGCATCATTTCTGAGTTGTAATTATCTTGGTATCTGACATCATAAATTGAAAATAAGAACAAAATTTAACTTATCAAAAGATCGTTAGCTTAAGATAATAGAGCCTTGCCAAGATGTATAAAAAAGAAATTATTGCCACTTTAATTGCCTTTGCCTATAATAATATCAAGAAGTTTATATTATGTAAATTCAATTTTATAACCTCTTGTAATATTCTGATAAAAATAAACTTAAAAAAAATACAAACATATTTTTAATTTGGGGTCAACATCTATAACTTTTTACTTTATTACTAGGGCTGGTATACTTTCTATGGAATTTTAAAATTAAAGATCAAATGACTTAACTTAAATGTATATAAAACTTATTTTAATAACTTTTTTAACTGTTAAAATAGTTCCTTCTTGTATAAACCAGAATGTATTTTTTTTTTCACAGAGAAAAATAGTGGTTACTAAACTTGTTTTCTCTTAGACTCTAATAATTATTTAATGGTTGAGAGGGCAGAAAGGTTTTCAAAGGTATGAGAATACTAAATTAAAATTTAATATTTTGTGCAGGTGTCTAAACGCTTAAATATATTTTGTCCAATAATTCATTTATCTTTATTTTACTGTCTTTATTAGAAAATTTTGTTTTTGGAATATCATTTTTTTTACTTTCTCACAAAGAGAAGGTATTGTAAACGTACACTCTTTTACCTTGAGAAATGGATCATTATGTACCAATGAATTAAAAAAAAAAAGGGGGGCCAACAACTTTGTCTGACAACAGCTGAGACCATTATATAGATTTGGTTCAAATCTGATATTTAGATGTTCATACATAATATCTCGAATCCAAGTCGTGATCAATATTATATCTTTAAGGTTAGTTTTGTAATAACTGATTTTTGTAAAGCTGAATCTTTTCGTAATTATTTCAACTATTTTGTTCAAAATGGGTATTAAGGGATTGTTTTACATATTAAATAATAATAATAATAGTAATAATAGTAATAATTTCGTGTATTTGATTAAATAAACTTTAAAAAAAAAGTTCTAAACTCTCTGTACCAACATAAGCTAAACAATCTGTGGAAATAAATAAAAAGAAAACCCTATTAAATCTGTTTCCGGAAAAGTAATTTTATATTACTAAATTAAAGATTAAGTTGGTACAAAACAACGCCGGGAGTACGCAGCTGCAAGTACGTGTATGTACGGCAAGGGTGCATACCATAGGGCGGAAAGAAGCGCCTGGTTTCTAGCAGCGTGTCTGAACAATGTGTGCGCGTCAAATGCAACTCATGGACTGTGCATTGTGACACCAAGTGGGAGTTTTGAGAACCTGCCATGACGGTCCACCTAATGATATGTAGCTTGCTGTACATGTACGTACTTAACAGCAATGAACCCCAGGCGTTTTTGCTTTTAACTTAACCTTATATTTTAATATTGCAAGATGACTTTTCCGAACATATTTTTACAAGTATTTTTTATTTAGTTCTACCCACAGGTGCTGTGGTTTAAGTTTGGGTAGAATGCTAAGAGCTACCTTGTTCTTTCTTTTTTATTTTCGCACCACGTCTTACTACCCGCTCTTAGACCAATTGGCCACCGAATCGGGTTAAACACCTTCTTTATTACACCATATGAGAATGTAAGTACGGTTGAGTCAGTGTCTAGTAACATCTATATAATATCAATGTTACATAACATACACGTGATTATTTTTGTTGTAAGCCCGGTGACCTGGCGGTCTAAGGGTAAGGTGTCAGACTTCTATGCTGGCGGCCGGGGTTCAATCCTCGGTCCCGGCAAAGATTTATCTGATTACCAAACCCTTCCTTCACCTCTGACAAGACATCTTGTGAATGTGAGGAATGCCAGGCCTCCACCGTGGTTCGGATTCCACGTTAAACTGAAGTTCCTTCATTTTCATCTCACAATCACCCTACCATTACACATTAGCGTAAGTGCGTATAACCCGAACGGGTAGTAAGATGCGGTGCTAATAATAATCTTGTAAGCCTGAGTCATCCAGTCAAATACAAAACAGGTCCGTAATAAGATTAAAAAAAAAGATATTATTATCAGATCAATTTGAATAGAGTTACACATCAGTGTTTTGTAACCAAGCAAAACAATTGGAATAAATACACAGCTTAGAACTATAAGAAGGGTTGAAACTAGTTCAATAGGAGCTGGGGGCGTCACGGCAGTACTGTATTGCCACAGTTCGATGTAGAGTTAGTTGCACCGATGTAATCATACAAAAGGACTGTTTGCCAGAAGGATTGACTTGACCAATGACTCTTTTAGACTTAACCTATAACTGACTAAATGTTTAGTACTATAGTTTACAATAAGTTCATTAAAATTCGAGGCTTTCTAGTTCAACGCTACCTCCGACCACCCCTTCCCGTTTTAATCCATCCTGACGACTTGCCCACGATGAATAGGAGGATATGTAGTGACAATTATGTCATACCATTAATTTAAAATTGAAATTGCACTTTATTTTAAGTCCACTTCATTTCAGTGACTGTAATGTTATGGGTAAGTGCCCCAACGTATATAACTTAATTGAATATAAAATGAACATAAACGAATTACTAAGAATCTTTTCTCTTAATCGATTACAAAATAAAATAAAGGTAAATTTATGTATTAGTTACATGTACAATTTTTTTATTCTAAAGACAGCTGAAAAAAAAAAGAATTCAAAATACTAGCTACATTTAACTTTCATTGGTGATTGCATTGTATAAGGTGACACTCTCATGTTATACTGGATTACTGGTTTGTTGTACCAAGGGTGGTATTTTTTTTGCAAAGTGTTTTCCCATTATTCCCCTCAAGTAAATGCGGGTACATTATAGGGTTTTGCGAGTACTAAAATATTCAAGTTCATGTTTAGTTTTAGTAGCAGGTCGAACTAGACTCTATCATTTTTACAGAATTCAAAAAATCTTAGTATTCGGAATTTTAAATCTTTATTTCTAAAATTCCTAGTATAACTAATTTTACTAAACTTTAATATAAAATTTCATAGAAAATAGATTCCCTCAATATTTATGTTTGTTTCATTAAAAAACTGTACATTCAAATTTGTTTGTTAATTAACTTTTTAACAAAAAAATAGTTCTAAAAATATATATGTTCGTACTTGTTTATGGTATAAGCAACTTGAATTGCTTTATACTACTCAAGCTAAAACAAAACTTAATTTTATTAAAACTTGACTTGAAGTTAAGTTTCTTTTAAAATTCTTTAAAATTTCTAGCTTCCTCATAACAAGTGAACTAGCGTATAGTCTGAACGGATACTAAATATATTGCTAAACAAAAAAACAACGTTTTAATGTGTTAAAGCAATGTTTCCCAATCTGTGGGTAGTGGACGAATAAGTGGTCGATTGCAAAAATTCTTATCAAAAACATTTTTAATTTGTTTAATCGATCAAGTTTTGTCAAAGATTCCGTAGACCCTTTTACCGTCATAAAAATTCCAAAACTTCTCCTAAATCTCTCTATTAATTAAAATCCTTTTTTTTTATATTTTTGGGGTATTATTATATAAATACACCACTGGTTGGTAATTTAATTAGGATAATAATACAATTAAGTCCACATATAAATGTTGTTTGAAACCTTACTAATTAATTTTTTTCAGAGTTAATCGTTTATTTAAACTTTACAATGTATTGACTGAATTTGTTTATGCAGTATCCCAAATCATTTATAATGGTGGAAAAAATGTACTAACCAAGGAGCTACTCACCAATGCATTTCATTTGTAACTAAGCAATTTGATTTTTACCACAATCATTATATTATGTAATGAATTGTGTGTGATACAATGTTATATATTACGATTATAATAATATAGCAGTTTTCTTAAAATAAAATTTACTCGTAAGAATTACAAAAAGCTAAATGAAAGCCTATGTAAAACAACCAAGAACAAATTACTTATCAAAATAAACCAATAAATGTTCTTTAAAAAATTATATATAAAACTTCACCACTCTTTTTAAAATAGGTTTATCCGTCAATGTTTAATCAGTTAGCGCGTAGTTTTGAACTGATCCAAGGGGCAAGGAGGTGCTGCGATCTAGCGGTATGACTTGTAACTACGAAGATATCGCCTGCTCCTCCTACACGTGGCAGAATGCAATTATTTTGAGAGAAGGCTTAGTAAATATTGTAAAATTGATTAAAACAGCCTGAATCATATACTATTTTGTAAATTAAGGTTTCAAAGAATTCATTTATATCAATCTTCTCTAGATGCATACAAAATAACTCTACAAACTACTTGGCTTGCTCCTTTACAATTTTATAATTATTTACTTTTCACCCTAATGGGTGAGTGCTTGGTTTAAAGTGGTTCAAATGAAGGGGAGTTTGGCATTGGAATTCCATCAAGGTGAATGGAGGGTTGTTTTTCCTAAATGGTTTTACTCATGCCTTACAGGAAAATTAAAGTACATTACATATAAATTCTAACTTCTACATCCCACATTAGTATAGTTGCAAAATGTGTATATCTCAAACGGCTAGTTTAAGTGGTGTCGACCAAACAATCGGTTTTTCCACATTGGTAGTTATAAAGATAAGTTCATGGTGGTATAGTGATAGTTAATATTTAGCACCGCGTCTTACTACCCGTTTGGGTTATACGCTTTAAGTACTATTACTCTAATGGATTAGGAATTGGGAAGGTTGAAATAAAGGAAGTGAACTCGCATTTGCGTGGAGGGAGAGTGGAAAAGCCACCCCTAGTTCACCCGACCGAGATTCGAACCTCGATCTCCCCGTGCTCAGCAGTTGAGCTCAACACGATAAGCGCGTTAGCCAACTACGCCACCGAGGCGGGTTGGTAATAGTTTAGGCTAACCATAATATTTTCCTCTCAAACCGGGACACTTTTAGGGTTTTACTGGAAGAGAATCATGATGCAATACCTCATTGGTGTAAAAGGAAAAATTATCACTAATACATTTTTACCAGTTTCCGCCCCCCTCCCCCTCCATCAGCACCATCCCTTACCGATCCAAAGGATGTTTATGACGTAATTGGCGATATCAATTTAGAAAATTAATTCCCATTTAAAAGCTACTTTTGATAATTTATTTAGATGAAAACTGAAACAAAACTTACTTAAATTTATTACAAAGAAAAGTAAGAATAAAAAGATAAAGTTATAAATAATAATTTACTATAGGTTATGAGATTTAACAAACTTAAAATCTACAACTAAAAACACTAATTAGTATCTGGAATTAACCAATCGTATTTGTTACTTGCGTGAACCTTTTTTAGAAATGCTTTGTTATTCTTTATCGTTTCATAAAACTCCTAGCAACTTATTTCAATGTTTATTTTGCAGTAGGCCTACATTGGGCATTAAACTGGCGATTCTGGACTCCACAACTCAGCAGATGCTTGATACATAAATGTTCTGGTCTTTGAGGTGATTGAATAGTTGAATCTTTTTTTTTTTTTTNTTTTTTTTTTTTTTTTTTTACAATTCAAGTTCGTAATTTTGAAAGTGTCACAGTTAGTAGACTAAAATTCCTTGGCAACTACCACTTTATCAAATAGTTCATCTAAGTTTATTTCACCATATCCAAGTGTTTCATTAATTCTTTCTGCTGAATTTACAATTACAGGCCAAATAATCTCACCGTTGTTTATCCAGACAAAATATTCTGTTTCACCAAATTTATTTTCCCATAGATCAATGTAGAATGAACATTGATCATAAAAATGTGTAAATTCTCTCATAGCTATATCAACATTAATGCTTCCAGGCTCCTCTAGTGTCTTGAAATTTTTTTTGTGCTCCTTTTGGTATAAATCTATCATACGCTTTTCTTCAAGATTTGCTATCAACTTCTTAAGTTTGATAACAATATCAGTTGCACTTGCTTTTGTTTTCTCTCTAGTCAATATTGTTTTGTTAATTTTTCATATTCTTAACATTTTTCTTCTGACCGGTGGACAAAATGGCATACCGGCTGGGACCCCGGGACTAGACTTCCAAACCGGGATGTGTGGTAAGCCTAGTCATAGTTCACTTGAGTGCTAAGGCGAGTTCCTAAGAATATAATCAATGGTAATAATTTGTATACTGGTTTATACTAGTTCGTGTGAGAGTAGTGTAAAATCGTATTTATTTATGGGAATTGATTATTTCCACCAATCGGAAATTATTTCTGGTTAGTATCTATTTTTATTTAGCGCCGCGTCTTACTACCCGTTAAGGTTATACGATTAAATACTAATCACGCTAATGGCTTAGGAATAAATAAGGTCGAATTTGGAGGAAGTGAACCCGCATTTGCATGGAGGTGGAGTGGAAAATCGTTTAGGACCCCTCGCACCCCCGAGTTAACCCGGCCGAGATTCGAACCTCGATTTCCATGTATTCAGCAATTTAGCCCAACATGAAACTAGCGCGTTAGCTAACTACGCCACTGAGACGGGTAATATTTTATATGACCTTAATACTCTATAATACTGACTTGGAATTATATTCGACTCTTCACTATTTATATGGATGCGTATAACCAACTTATGAGCTTTCCTCATTTACACAACCCAAAATATGACAATGATATAGGTAAGAGTGTGGTGACCTTGATTTTATATACTAATGATGCCCCGCGATTGGGCACCAATTATGGTTTTACGGAATTTATTGCCCGGCGATTGGACTCCAGTTATGGAGATGTGTTTTGCAATTGAAATATTTTCCCCGCTATTTGGAACCAATTATAATGATAGGCCTCCTATCGGATTTATTGTGCGATATTTGATAAGGATGATATCAGGTTATATGATTATGTTCATGCGTGCCTTACTAGGCAATTATCACACGGTTATGTTACCTGATTATATGTGATATTTATATTTATGAAACGGGTATAACTTTTAATGTTACATACGATTTATTTAGATTATTACACCTTCGGTATTGAAGATATGATATTAAATGTTACAATTTTTGTTAAATTACGAATTGTTTTTCTGTGATGTTACATGTTCAGTATTCTGAGTACTGTGTGCTCTGTAGGTTTTATTTTACCACTTATTAATATATTACCGGCACTGTTTTAACGAACTGTGTGATGAATCTAACAGTGGATTCATACGCACAAGCGGCTTATATCTGACCTACCCCTTGCCTCTTGGACCACTTGTCACCAGTAACTAACTAACTAACTAACTAACTAACTAACTAATAGAAAAGTTCCTGCAACCTGATGCTGTGAAGGCTAGCTTCCTATTGAGTAGAGGGAGCCAGAGTGTCACATGGATTTTCTAATACAACGGATATGATCTTGTAAAGAAAAAAAAAGTTTTAACACATAGTTTATTTAAATTATTTCTAAAAGCGCATAATTATCCATGGATGAAATATTAAAATGATATTTTACATACAGTCCTTTAAAGAAAAATGCACTTCACCCATAACTTTTTTTTATATATGAGAGGGTTTAAAAACCGTATAATTACAAGAGTTAACATGCAAGGAAGCCATAGGTTAAGAAAATCAAACATCTTCACTCAAATGGGCCTATGTTAAGGGTGCTGCCTAGGTAGCCGAGATAAGTCAATCACAATTATGTTACACTTAGGTTATATATTAATAATAGTATATGAGTTAATAGTATTAATAGTATATGAGCTCGGTGTTTACTGAAACGAACACAAAACTATTTTTTATGACTCTATACATATATAGACTTGTTAACAACTTAAACCTTTTAATTTTCCACTTAGTAATCAATTCAATTTATTTTACTTTTTGTTTTCAAAGACCTAAGGGCACACTAAACTGAAGGTAGTTTATATAGGAGCCCATCTTGGGTATTTATGAAACGAATGATATAATTTAATAAGAGGAACTCAACACAAATTGTGTTGATGTGGTAAGGTTCACTTTCCATACTAGTGAGTGAAAATGAAATGTAATGTCACCACGTTCGGGTGACGCTATTTTAATACTGTATTTTACTACGTGTTGTCTCTTTACTTTCTCTCGTCACCTTGGAGAGAAAGTATTGTGATTTATAAAAATCGTGAGTTAGATTTTTTAACAATGTCGAGGTTTCATGACCCCCTGAAGCGATGCCGTCTGTCCGTCTGTCTGTACCTCGGGCTAGAGCCAAAACTATTTTACCGATTGGGCTAAAACGTTGTATCTGGGAATTTAATAAAGTTCCCCAGAGGTGTTCTTGGAATAAGATACCTATTCCTAAATTTAAAGGTAGTTTACTGAAGGCAAAAAGGTGGGGGGGNATTGAAAATAAACACACTAGACTAAAATTAAAGTGTATTCAATTGAGGGAAAAAAGGGGGGGGGGGGGGGGAAATGTTTTTCTCAAAATTCGTTTTAGTTATTTTGATAAAATATTTTATCTAAAGACTGTTTATTCACTAAACAAGATGGCAATTCTTATTTTCTTATGAAAATGATGTTGACATTACAAAAGGGAAATCTTCCAATTTTCATAATTTCTACGCAACTATTTGAGATACGAAATATCTTATCATTTTAAAGTGTTAGTACTATTAAAGATAACAATAGTTGGTTTGAAAAATATTTTTACAAAACCAATAGTTTCTTAACTATAAACAAATATCCATATACTTTTTAATACAGGTGATTGAAAACGAGTTTAATTCTTATGCTCTTTGGTGGTGCTCTTTTCTCAACTTCTCTGTAACAGTATTCCTAGTTCCTAGTAGAGTAAGCAACTGTGTATATTATTTCATTTATAATCTAAGATGTAGTGATTCTACAACAATTATTTCGTTTCACAAATCCCGCGAGTTTTTAGTAAATGTCTATTTTAAAATAAAAGAGAGAGAAAGTATGTGCATTGCGCCGTACCATTTATTTATTTATTTGGAGTCTTAGCATTGCCGGTTTTTATGATAATAAATAAACATGACTGATTAGTTCAAGTCACTGTTACTATGAGTTTGAGCAATTGGGATCCGTGATTAGATATCACACGTGCTGCTGGTTAAAAGGTTTGAATAGTGATTGANTGCTCCTACTATCCGCACTGACGGCAGGGGTGGAGACTCAGTTTGCTCAGCTGCTCTTGAGCCAGAAGGTGGGCTTCTCGTTTGCGTGCTCAAGGAAGAAATGTTTGCATTTCTGTTATTGCTGGATTTGTTTCATGTTTATTGTTGTACTTTTGCGAGGGATATTTCACCGTATCATTTAAAAATGGAAAGTGATGAAGAATTTGTAGCTATTAGTTGCCTTTTAATCGAAGAGGAGAGAAGAAAATGTAGGAAACGACGATTCTGGGTTCACATCATCAACAGGAAAAGACTTAATATGTGGTATTCTCCAAACATATTTCCTGATCTGGTTGAAGATGACGCCAAAAATACCGGCCCGCACTTGATTTTAATTCCCTCGCCCGGACTTTCTGTCGAATCTCGGAACGGTGGAGTGTCCGTTGCCGGAGGTGACGTAGTGGTCGCATCTTGGTAACAAATAATGCTACGAATAAGTTGTACTTTCCGTTCCTTCCGTTCTGTTCGTGCGGTACCGACCCAGTGAGCGCTTACCTTTACTTGTTTTCACCTGGGTAGCTGATAGAGAAAGACAGAAGGCTACTGCACCACGTTGACATTTACTGCTAAAGATAGTGTTGAATAACTGAGCCCTGAATATTATCCTATTATATCAGATCTTATTGTGTCTATAGATTAATCAAATGGTGTATAAAATATAATCATTACAACATTATCATTTTCTTCCTCTCTCGTTTGTTCTCATAATGACCCACATTTCCATACAGTAACGCTATAAGCACACATGGTTTATGACGTTGATAAATTCCTGCTTGACCTCTTTTTATTTAAAGAAAGTGTCAACTTAAAATTGACACATTTCAACAAAGTATTCACTGTTACAGTGTTTCTCAAACTGTGGTACATATGCGCTTAAGGGTAAGAAAACGATTTCAATGTGTGCAATAAAACACTAACAATATTATTAATAATAATAAAATATTATTTTTTATAATAGTTAAATGAGATGAACAATTTTGACATGGTGTTGTAGACTTTTTATTTGAAAGGTAGATATGCTATAAATCATTCACGACCTAAGTTTACTTGGATGACAGCTTGAAATGTTACTAGAAGTAGTCCCTAATATATCACTACGCCAACAGCTGACATCTATCAATTTGGATGACTGTAATGAAAACAGATGGTAATATACTAATGTGATAGTTAACCACAGTAATTTAGGCCAATATTGTTTATATATTTATTTGATGACGGACACACAGTTTATTTATCGTTCTATTCCACTTTAAAAATATATTCACAAACATTTCTAACGAACATAGCTTCAAAATGGCGACTGACGAATTTAAACCATATGGTTGAACATGATGGTAAACAAGTTTTTTACAATGATGCACCCACGCAGTGGATGAAAATATTTTATTTGGTTAAATATTTCAAAATAAGATAAAATAATCATAAAATCATTTATTGTATGTAAAAAAAATGACAACCATTTTCTCTTTTCCAAGTAAATACCATGCTTGTATTAAAAGGTATTGATATGTGCACTATATTAAACATAATCAATAACGTTCCAAAACGAAGTACTTTTCATTATGTTTAAAATATTGTTTAGAGTTGGACAAAAATAAATTATTTAAAAAAATGAAATAGTATGAGAAAACTTAAGTTTACGTTATTTTAAATGTAATATATAGCATGTAATTAAAGATCTTTACATTTATAACAAAACATTGATCTTTTAGAATTGTTGGCAACCCAAAACCTAAACATGTAATTTTCGAACTGTCATCCAGGTAAAAATCTATCGTGAACGGACTTTATATCATAGCCCTAAAAGAATTAAGCGACTTGCAAAAGTTTGGGAAACATTGAATTTCCCCAAATGCTAATAAATACAAGCATGGGAAGCACATTGCGATATTCTATAGTCCTATTTAGCTAGGAAGGAACATTTTTGAAAGTTATAAAGTTACTAAAACCATTTCAAATTATTTTAACGTCAATAATTGTGATCTGAAATTGAAACTTTTGACAGATGTTATAAATGCCTTACAAATTACACCAATAATCTAGTAAGATATTATCTTTGTTGGGCACCAAACAAATTTGTTTATATTCTCAAAAAGTTACTTATACCCAAAACTCTACTTTCGATTATCTGTCGTGGAAGTTAAAGAAGATTTAGGGAGGAGAGAGTGTGGAGAGGAATGTAAAATAGGGTCTGGGATGAAAAGGGGGGGGGGAGGACAGGGGTTTCAGTTCCACGAAGAACAAAGGATTCTAAGTCATTAGTCTCTTTGTAATGATGGGAAAAGACTTTTCCTAGTAATGGAGAACTGATGAATTTAGTTATTGCGGAGTTTCCATGGGGTTAACTTTTAGGGTATAAGTAAAGTGATTGAGAAGAGAGAGGTAGGGGCAGATGTGACGAGATGGCATGATAAAAGGAACAGAAGAGAGGGTGGAGAGGGAGGAGGGCGTAGAGAGAACTAGACTGTCAAGGGACTCAAAATGGATCAGCAGTGTAGAGGCTGCAGCAGATGAATGCTGCAACTTACAAGACATCGACGGGGTAAATTGAATAAAATGAGTTTAGGAAAGTTAAATAAAGTTGTTAGGATGGACGAGATCTTAAGACCCGCAAGAGAGGAGGAGGTTAAAAAAAAAAGTGTGGTACATGGGTGTGGGTAAGGACAAAATATTTATTAAGTATGATCATCCTGGGACTTGTCATTTCCTAAATATAGAAAATAAAATTATACACAATATATTTTACATAGCTAACTTCTTTGTATTGATACTATTACGAGTCTTACCCAGGCAAAAAATCTCCAAGGTCAACCTCCTCACAACGTTTGTATTAAAGTGCAATTACATTTCAGAACTTTGGTGATTGTTGTCCACATTCGAAATGCGTAGGTATATCCATAAGATTCAAATAAAAGTAAAGTAAAAGTTATCGATTATTTATAAGTAAAGAAATAATTATCTCTGTTTATTTATACTTGGCAGCGGAGTACACTGGAAGCCATTTTGAAATATTGTTTTGGAATGTTTTTGAATGTTTTTGACCAATTGAAGTCATAGCTCAAGTTATTATTATACTACTATAGAGCCACTGACATTAATATCTAAGCACTTTCGGATGAGCTAGAAACATGAAATTTGACAGACTTATAACTTATAGCCTGTATCCGACAGGAAAATTCCAAAAAGTTAGAATAACCCCCGAAAATAAAATCAAAATGGCAGAGCAACTTTAAAGTCGGTGCGGACCTTTCTTTGGAGGTCTCTTGTGGCTAAACGGTAATACCTATCAAAAAACGGCTCTGGAATTACATTAGTTTACATTCACTCGCAAATATAGCTCACTGAGGGTTTGGGGGCCTAGCTCTTAAAGAGCGAAGCGAGCTTATATAAATTTGTATGCACAAAGTTTAAACTTTTCAGGTTTTCTGAATATTTATACTAATGGTATAATTATTAGGAAGAGGAAGAGTGGAAAAATATTTGGGAAACCCTTCCCTCGGTAAATTCAATCGAGTTTTGAGCCCATATGAATAACAATGTGGTAATGAAAGTATATAACCAATTATCTAATTTTGATACACAATAATACATTGAGAAAACATAGTTTGGAAATGTGTAATGCATTGTTGTATTGTAAGATTTATGCTAAAAGATAATTATCATTGAAATAATTTAAATTTATTAATTAAGTACGTATAGGTATTTTAGGTGCACCATTTTAAATTGGCGATTATATCAATAGACAACTTAGATCCTAGCTTAATTATAGAAAAGATAGGTAATCAGTTCATTGATTGCTAAGGTAAGTAAATCTTTACGCCCTCTCCAACCCTACACCACCATATCAGCCATGCTATGAATCGAACGTGGGATCCTTAATCAATGAGCAGACGCGAAAACATCTGAACCAAAAGAGTGAGGCTTAAATCACGTGGAAAATTATAAATAAACTAGACTGCCTATGAGATTGGACTGCCGTTAAGAACATAAACATTTTACGTAACAATAAGGGGGAAAACTATAACTTAAAAGTCAATCTTCTGTTCTTCACACCCAAGCACAACTTCCCTGATTGTTGAAATAATGGAAGAGGAGCCAAAAAACGAAAACAGATGACACTCGAGATGAGGCAGTTGGCAACTTTGGGCGACGCTCTGTCTTGATGTCTGTGCGTTGCTTCGTCTTCTTTCTACGTCCTTTCCCCCCCTCCTCCTTCTCACCCTTAAGGGATAATCGCTTTAAATCCCATACCATCCTCATTTCAAAACCCTTCTTCCAATCCCCCTGCCCTTTTCCCTCTTCCAAACCCTCAAAATCCCTTCACAAACTTCCTAATTAGCAAGCGTCTTTTAATTGAATAATCTTCTTCCCCTGTTTTTTCTTACCCCCCTAGTGGCCAAAAAAATAACTTTTCTTTTTCGTCTTTACCTTTTGTCAGTAGACAATCAAACTTGTCTCATCTTGTCTGGTCTACCGATTTAAGGCATTAATACCAGCCAGATATTCTAATGTGTTTTTCCTTGAATGGTTTGAAACACCCCCTCCACGCTACTCTTATGTTAAGTTCCTTTAATACAGTGATATTCAACTTTTATTTTCGCGTACCCCTAGAAGTTATTTATTTCTTTTACACTTAACCC
>CABEEJ010002163.1:66842-93598 GCA_901482245.1 Timema douglasi
ATATATATATATATATATAATACAAGGTGAGCCACTTAAAAACCAGCCCACCTAAATCCACGTGTGTCATTAATGTCAGTTGGTTTAAAATGGCTTACCATATATAATACCTATATTAAATTTATCATGCCCTCTAAAATGTCTCCACTTACCTCAGCAGGTACGCGAACTCAAGGTAAAATATCACTGCTTTGGTCACTCTCTGTCTTTGGGGTAAAGTGTTCGCTTCAGGACTTGATGTTCTTGGGTTTTAACCCAGCCGTGGTCGACGGATCTATCTTGAACGTTAAGTAATTCTTTTTGAAGTTAGAGAAAATAATATTTCTAATTGAAAGTACAACTTTTATAAAAAAATAAAACTCAAAGGTGAAATTTCTTGAGTTTGATTTTTTCAAGAATCTGTACTTAAAAGTTATATTTTCCAACAGCATGATATTTGTAGGAAAAAATACCTTTCAGAACGGATCTCCTTAAAAAAATCAGTGTATACTTACCTACGTTTTACTTTTTTGTCACATGTATCTCAGAGATATTTCTTGATAATACATATTATTTGTGAGAAATGAGATCATTAATTCCACATATAGAACCGGAGAAGAATATGTCTGGCAAAAAGTGCATAGTAAAAAAAAAGTTTCTTTTTGTATGGGGTCTTGCTAATTGATCGTTGTACCCGCTAATTTACACTAAATAGGGTAGAAGTAGGCAAGTTTGATCTAGGAGAGAATTTACCTGAATTTGCTTGGAGGCAGAGTTAAAAACCAGTTAAGGAAAACACTTCACACTACGTCATATTTTTGAGCTTAAAACCCCTTCTTTTCCGCCCCCATTCACTCAGTTTTCTGTGATAATTAATGGTGGCATGTACCATCCAATGACTGATGGGAGTAGGCCTAACAAAGTATTTTAAAATATTCACTAGCTGCTACGCTGACACATCATGCGTCAATTTTACAACGTCAGCTGTCAATTATTGTAGACTTTAAAGTATCCTAGAAATGTAATTTGGAAATTCAATTAATCTAAGTATTATATAAATATTCCTGTTTGTATGTGAAGCCCAATTTAAAATATTTCTGGGCAAATTATTTCATTTAAATAAAAAAATATATAAAAATGGCTGGTATAGAAAACAAAAAATTTTTGTATAAAAGCAATTCCTCGAGTTTTAAATATATAAACTAAATAGCTAGAATTACTGAAAAATATTTCTTGGTTCCACTACGGCGTAATTTGAAAGATGGGGTCATAGTGTAATTAATCAAGGTAAGAGTGCCACCTTTTTAGGTGGGAGTGTAGGGGATGCGAGAAAAAGGGTTTGTTTTTACAATATTTATATTAATGCTTTTTTTAGTCATAATAATTTAAAAGTTGCTTCAATAGAAACATAGAGGTTAGTTTTATTCACAAGGTGCCCTCGTCGGTTGTTGCATATCTGTCATGGGTTCTCCTGGAGTTTAATGGCAACTTTTTCTCTTAATTTAAAATGTTTTTCATCTAACGCTGCTATGCTCGTGACAAATATTCAACAAATGTTGATATCACCATGTGAATAAAACTAAACTCTTATGTTTCTATTGGAGTAATACATTATTTCAGATAAAAAAAAGGTTTTGATGTAAAAACTGCAGAAATACTGAACTTTGCTCGAGTTCTCGACATCTCCGCCTTAAAGTTAATTGGGGAGTTGGTCGGGAAAAGAGGGACGAGGGGTTACAAAGGCTATTCTGGGCAGAAAATAGTAAAAGGTATAGCTCAATGTTGGCTTTGTTTTAGTACCGCATCTTACTATCCGTTTAGGTATAGTTTTATGTACTAACTCACCTTGCTTGTTGGGGGCTACGCCCGCAAACCCCCGGTGTGTTTTCTTTGCAAGTGGATGTAAACTAATGATATTCCAGAGCAGTTTTTTTGATAAGTCTTACCGTTTACCCACAAGAGACCTCCAAAGAAAGGTCCACACCGACTTTAAAGTAGCTCCGCCGTTTTGAATATTTTTCGGGAGTTACATTTTTTTTAAAAACTTTTTGGAATTTTACCGTCTGTTACAAGCTAAAAGCTATAAGTTTGCCAAATTTCAAGTTTCTAACTCATCTAGAATTGGGTAAACATTAATGTCGGTGAGTGAGTCAGCCATGCGGCTTTATAGTAGTATAATTATTACACTAATGGTTTTAAGGATTATTAATGTTATACTTATAGAAATTATACCCTCATTTTCATGGAAGGAGAGTGGACAAAGAGCTTGGATAAACCACCCTCAGTACACCTGACTTAGATTCGAACCTTGAACTTCCCGTCATCGGTAGTCAAGTGTACTGTGGAAGAAGCATGTTATACCACGCGTCTAACGTGGCGGCTCTCAACGTTATTAAGAATTTAGATATCTGACATATATAAAATTTACTAGATCTACTTTCACGTATGACAATAATATTCACAGCTGTCACTTTTGATTGATACTATCAATATCTTTGAAATAACACTAATAATAGGGGTGGCCTGGTGGTCTAGGGGTAAGGTGTCAGACTTCTGTGCTGGCAACCGGGGTTCAATCCTCGGTCCCGGCAAAGATTTATCTGATTACCAAACCCTTCCTTCACCTCTGACAAGACATCTTGTGAATGTGGGGAATGCCAGGCCTCCACCGTAGTTCGGATTCTACGTTAAACTGTAGGTCCTCCATTTCATCTCACAATCACCCTACCATTACACATTAGCGTAAGTGCGTATAACCCGAATGGGTAGTAAGACGTGGTGCTAATAAATAATAATAATAATAATAATAATAACCCTAATAATATAGTAAAATATTATTAATGCATTTTCTAAAATAAATGATTTAACAAATGTCTATTCGTATTTTTTTTCATAAATATATTATAAAATCGATTATTTTATAAGTGAATTGTGTGTGGTAGGAGTAGGGGTAGGAGGGGAGTGTTGATGAGTGCTTAGGACACCTCGTAAGGTATTGTTTGTTTAATTATTTTGGGATTCCTCGCTGTGGACAAAATAAATCCCGTGTCTAGTACCGTGACAGTGGGCCTTCACATTGACCCGTCCATGCCAGTAGTTCGTGAATAGGACCGGGGGATTGGTGGGGCGGAGGGGGGTGGCAGGGGATCACTACCACCGCAAACCCACGGTCTCCACTCACTCACTTCACCTCCTGTACTATCATCGGCCCAATGAACTTTAGCAGACACTCCAGAGATGGCACCACTGGCCTCTTCATATCGCTAAATGCACTTCCGATGTTCACGCCTCACTTACGATGAGTTCCTCAACCTCCCGCCCATCCTACAACTCTATCTCCCTCCATCGGCCATCCAAGGACCAAAAGTTTCATCAGTAATATAGGGGTAGGAGTGGCTCAAGTCTATGCATTACAAATTCAAATCTAAAATCCTATTTGTATTCACTCCCTCCAAACTAAATATAAAAAATATACTTTTCCAAAGCTTGCTAAAATTGTGATGTTTAAAATTCTATACTACCAGTCAAAGTTATATGTGCTCGCATCTGGGGATTTATTAGATCGAAGAAACTTTTATTTTTTATTATCAATTAAAATGTTTTTTTGAGAACCCCTAGTGGTTGGGAAAAATAATTATTTCAATTATGTCTTCTGTATAATATATGTTTGTAAATAGAGATTAAGTAATAAAATAAAATTGTGAAAGAAAGAAATGACCTTGGATCGATTCCAGGTGTTGTCAAATATATTTAATATTTGTTACGGGCTCCGTATAAATATGCTCGAGCCTAAAATGTGGGTGTTCACTTAAATATTCGTTCGGGCGCACTTGGTTCTTTATTTTCGTGCATGGTGTGATTATGTTAGTGAATGCTTGTTTGCGAGCACGTGCCAAGCCGAATAGAAAGAGCCGAACGTTATCGAACAACGGTCGTTGTTATTTTTTCTATGTTCAAAGGAAGTCAGACGTCCGCTTGGATTCAGTGGGTACATGTCTACGCACCAGGTCAGACCGTTAGGAGTGTTTGTTGCTGATTATGGAGTGACCCTCCTGGAGAATATTTGCTGTTAATAGACATACTACATGAAGGAAACCCGGTGCTACGGGACCCTCAACATGTACAGGTTAACCAAAATGTCAAAGTATTGAGATGACATACGTGATAAATTTGGGAAATGTCCTTCGTCCAATACCCCGAACAGTGCTGTATTTTGCTGCCTACAATACAGCTGCTTCATCCACATTTTTCTGTCCCTCGTTTTCTTTTATTTTTTGTTAATGCACACAGTACACAGAAAAAAAATAATAAACTGCTGCCACTATAAAATATGTTTATAGACTAAGCTCCAGTACTTGTCCTTTTCGTGGCGGAATTAACGGGGACAAGACAAGCAAGCACCAGCAAACGATCCAAATGATCGGAGTTTTCGGACGTCTCATTTGTTTGCGCTCGTTCGGGGTGTTCGGCTTATTCTGTTCGTTCGGAGTAAAATGCTCATGTGGATACATTAAGGCTTTAACTCAATTCTCTGAATCGATTTAGACAAGAGATCATGCATCGACTTTGGCAAAAATGATCAAGTGCATTGTATCGATCATGAGAATATTGATTCAAAGATTTACGTAGAAATAAAAAAAAGGTTGTTTTGGTTATATAAAAAATATTATTGAGGATATATTTTTCGAAAAAAAATTCATATTTAGCACATATTATGTGTTTGTGTATATTTACTGATCAAGCTTAGTTAATTAACTGTCATATAATTTTAATATCATTGCATAGATAAGTTTACAAATTAAGCCTACATTCAATATTTGCTATTAAATTAGGCCAATGCAATAATATTTGGTAAGCCTATTGAATAAATATAATATAAATGATATAATATTATACAATATTATACTAATTTGTGGCCCAGCACTTCCAAAATTCGTTTCTAAATATTTATAGTTGCCAACAAAATAATTCTTAGGCCAATTCTATTTTTTTAAGTATTTATTTGCTGTCTCCTTTTCAGTCGATCCTTTTTAAATCCCTAGAGAAATAATTGATTCGTGAATCAGATAGATAACTTTGAATCCATCTAAGATATCGATCATTCATATTTTAAAAATCGATCTTTGTAAAAAATCTATTCAAAATCGAGCATTTCTATTACCATCTTATATTAGTAACTATCTAGAGCAGTGTTTTTCAACCTTCTTGAATATGCGACCCCTTTACAAGTAAAAAAAATTCTGCCGACCCCCTGGACGTAATAAAATTAGATCAGTGAGTTCAAATAAAACGTATTTGGCGGGGAGTGGGGAGTGCGCGCGCAGGTTGGTTGAAGTTCAACGGTCAGTGGCCGCATAGGCAGAGTCGTTTCTCAGTTGTCAGAGTACACCAGCGTGTACGGTCGTAATGGAGAAGTTTCTAAAAAAATCTGCGCAGCCTCCACGTCTAGTACAAGTGGCAGTAGCGGAAGCGAGTCAAAACTGAAAAAAAAAAGACTTTATGCCGACAATTATTTGAAATGTGGTTTTACTGTCATGAATAATAAACCTCAATGTGTAATTTGCGGTGAAGTATTATCATGTGCCATGAAGCCATCAAAGCTTATGCGTCACCTCTTAACTAAACATAACAAGATTGCTGATAAGCCGTTAAATTTCTTCGAATGGAAGCTGAAAACCTTTAACCATCAGCAAACTACTATGATTCAGTTAATAAACTAGTATTATTTGTTGTTTAGAATAAATAATATTATGTGAGGTCTATCATAAGAAACCTAGCAATCTCCATTTTTAAAATTTAATAATTATTCAGGAAAATAAAAAAATTGTCATTCCAATAAATTCACAGTCGTTTGTTGTTAATGTTTTGAGAAATACTTATTATCATCATATATTAGAAATTCCATACAAATTTAAAGATTAAGATTTTTCAATATGACCCAAGAATTAATTTAACTTTAATATCCCCCTCATTTTTCATTAAATACATCTACAATAATTAAAAATTCTAATATATATTGATATAATAGTAGAATTCATATTAAAGTTATATTTTTAAATATCTTATTTTAGGTATCCAATGTCAATGGGAAAGAGATATTAGCTAACTACCGAGTTGCATACAGTTGCCGAGAATCTTATTATGGCATTAGCCCTGGATATGGTTGAGATTATGCTAGGTAAGCAGGAGGCAAACAAACTAAAAAGCATACCACTTTCTGATAATACTATTGAACGCATAATAAACGATGTGGCCGCTGACATTCAAGAACAATTAGTCAAAAAATTAAAGATGAGCCCACATTTTGCTATGCAGTTTGATGAGTCGACTGATGTTGCGGATTGTGCGCAATTTGTGATATTTGTGCGCTTTGAAGCAGATGAAAGTATCAATGAAGACATTTTATTTTGCAAAGCACTTCCTACAAAAACTACTGGCCAGTATTTATATGGCACGTTTTTTAGAAAGCACTCACGACTACGAGGTTGATTGTACAAAATGTATCGCTATTTGTAGCGATTGCGCTAAAGCTATGATAGGCAATAAAAGCGGGCTCGTTGCGAAATTACAATCAATAATGCCAAATGTTTCATGGACACACTGCTTTCTTCATCGGCAAGCTTTGGTATCCAATGTTTTCCTTCTGATTTGAATTATGTAATGAAATAGGTGATCAAAGTTGTGAACTCTATTAAAGGTAAGGCTTTTCAAACTCGACTGTTTAGAATCATTTGTGAAGACATGGGTTCTCTCCATACAAATCTCCTTAATCATACAGAGATCAGATGACTATTAAAAGGAAATGTATTAACATGAGTTCTGGAACTAAAAGTTGAATTGTTATTGTTCTTACAAGATAATAAATATGAATATGCGAATTACTTTTGTGACCCTGTTTGGCTATTAAAATTAGCATTACTCCCTGATCTTTTTAACCACCTAAATATTTAAAAAAAAAAGCCTCCAAGGGAAAGAAGAAAATATTCTAACAGCCAAGGATAAAGTCAAAAGATTCCTAACAAAACTTCGTTTGTGGTCAACGTCTTTAGAAAAATTGATGTATGATTCTTTTCCTTGCGTTCAGAAGATTGTCAAAGAAATTGCAACGGACCAATCGTTAGTAGTAAGTTCTCACATTCCTTGCATGATACAGAGCTTGCATTATTTGGAAAAAAGATTATTAAGTTACCTTCCAGAACTGAACTCTGACGCTGACAATGGGCATAGATGGATACAAAATCCTTTTTTGGATATGTCGGTACAACTGGCTGATCTGACCACGAAGATGAAAGAAAATCTTATAGATGTTGCAGCTGATGGCATGCTTAAAATGGAATTTAATTCGCAAAAGATTGACGTCTTCTTGATGAAGAGAAAAGAAAAACATCCAGAGCTAGCAAGGGAAGCTTTGAGATTATTAGTCCAATTCGCCACTTCCTACCTACGTGAACTAACTTTCTCTTCAATGGTGAACATAAAAACTAAGATGATAAATAGACTCCTATTAGAAAATTATTTGATTATTTGCGTCTCAAAAATAAAACCACAATTCGACAAATTATTAAAAAATAAACAGGCACAGCCTTCTCACTGAAATTATTATTGTATATTTAATGCAGTGTAGATTGTAGAACCTATATTTAAAAATAAACTTTTCTCAGAAATTGTTGTATTTTTATTGTAGTGTAGGACATACACTTGCTTTTTTATTTTACCTGGCTTTCGACTGCGACCCCCCTAACAAGCCTTTGCGACCCCCCCCCCTTTGGGGGTCGCGACCCACAGGTTGAAAAACACTGTTCTAGAGTATAGACGTTTGGCTTGCTCTGCATTAAATAATTAACTAATTTAGAAAATAAATATAGTCAAAGAATTATCTGATAAATTATTATATGGCCGCTCTTAGTCTAAATCAAAGTTTAGAGTAAACATTTTATAGATTAGTATGTGCCTTAAGCTAAGGCTACACGGAGCTGACTCGCACCATTCTGAATTTTCCATCAAGTGGCTTAACGAACCTAATGTGACGGCACAATCAAATAGAGGCGTGCACTACTGCACTTCTGCCATCCCAAGTAGTGTTTTGGAAGCCATGGAAGAACAATTTTCAAAGTGTTTGAGAGCTCAAGCATCCCTTGATCCCGAATAATTACTCTACATTATTTGAGTGGTTAAATTAGTTAGCAGACACAGCAAATCAAAGATAACCCAATAACCCTGACTCCAAAATAGCAATAACACCCAATTACTAGGTTTTTAATAACCCTAGTTTTATTCCAACGCTGGTGTAAGTTTACGTTCAGACGTGCACTGCGTAGTGCAGTGGTTCCCAAACTGTGGTACGAGTACCCTTAGGGGTGCGGGAAGGACTACGAGGTCCCGATAATATTTTGACGAGTAGTCTATCTTTCCTTCTGTCGTGGCTGTATTCAAATATCACAAATATGTTATGTATGTTTTGGAAATACCTATCATATAACCACACTAAATAATAATAATAATAATTATTATTATTATTATTAGCACCGCGTCTTACTACCCATTCGGGTTATACGCACTTACGCTAATATGTAGTAGTAGGGTGATTGTGAGAAGAAATAGAGGGCCTAGAGTTTAACGTGGAATCCGAACCACGGTGAAGGCCTGGCATTCCACACATTCACTAGTTGTGATTAATACACGTCTTGTCAGAGGTGAAGTAAGGGTTTGGCAATCAGATAAATCTGTGCTGGAACCGAGGATTGAACCCCGGACCTCAGATCAGAAGTCCGACACCTTACCATTAGACCACCAGGTCACTGATAGCCACACTAAGATTTGGAAATACCGTTAATAGCACCGTTTACAAGACAGATAGAATTTTTTTCACTACGAATATATAAAAGGGGTACGTTAGCTAGGCCATAACTCCAAAAGGGGCACACTGATGGAGAGTGTTTGAGAAATACTGGTTTAGTGGTTTGTATACAAACAAAGTTTGGAAGCTACCGAACAATTCCGTTCACACCCGAATCGTAATGAGTATTCGGGTGTTGATATCAACACGGTCCGCACCACATCACAACGCACCGTAAAAATGCGGATGAATACTCGACCATTCATCCAATTGTAGAGCGATTATTCATCCACGCCAGTGTGTTGCGGTACGGTGCGGTGCGGTGCGTGTCGGTTACGTGTAGCTTTACTGTCCGCCGTGCTAGACACAGCTTGGCTTTGCAGAGGAAGAGATTAGTAATGTAGAGTGTATAGTAAACTATGTTTTATATACACACACGCTTAAATTGAGCTAAATATATATACTGAAGCAAATTTTTTTTTATATTAGCCGGAATTTTTTCTTATAAAAAACTGACCCCGTCTCGGTGGCGTAGTTGGCTAATGCGCTTGTCGTGTTGAGATCGACTGCTGAGGACGGGGAGAGGACGGGGAGATCGAGGTTCGAATCTCGGTCGGGTGAACTGGGGGTGGCTTTTCCTAAATGGTTTTCCACTCTTCCTCCACGCATATGCGGGTTCACTTCCTCTAATTCAACCTTCCCAATTCCTAAGCCATTAGCGTAATTAGTACTTAAAGCGTATAGCCCGAACGGGTAGTAAGATGCGGTGCTAAATAATAAATAATAATAAATATAAAAAACTGTAAAAATATTTATCTTAACTCACTTTACCTGCCATCTTTGATCTATTGAGTAATACCTTACTGTTATATATATTTTATATTCTTTATTATCCACTTCGGTGATCGCATCATTTAAGGCCTTTGCTTATCTAGCAATAAACCAGACTGCCGACGACGGGGAGATTGGAGTTTGGTCCTGGTTGGGTGTACTGAGCGTGGTTTTTTCGTAAATGGTTTCCCCAATCTCTACACGCAAATGTAGGTTCACGTTTTATAAACTCAACTTTCCTAATCCTAGAACATCAAACGTAGTTAATTAAGAAGCAAATGGGTTGTAAGATTCGGTGATGTAAACATTTTTTGTTTATATTTTAGAATTTAATGGTTGTAAAAACCAAACATATTAGCTTTTAGTAATATTATGAAAGTATTTACATGATCCTATGGTGAAAAATCGACTTGAATGAGTGACACAGTCGCGTAACTACCTTTAATAAAGTTTTAAGATATTTTGTCAATACAGAATTGTTTTATGTTATTTTCTTTATTTTAAATAACACATTTTCTATTGGATTTAAAAAATATATATATTGACTGCATTTTGTTCCTTTCTTCTTCAGTTTAATAAGTTACTTGATGACTTTTTAAGATTTTAAAAGATAGGGGTGGGGGTAATATTTAAGGGTGTGACAAAGTGTCAATTTGGCAAAACTTCAGGAAAATGAGTAAGTTATCTATTGTCAGGCTAAGATTGTTCTAAATGTATTTTATTAACACTCCCCATCAAATAAAGTGGCACTATACAAAATATACACCCTGTAAGTTTTCCCCTCACAATTTCCAAATAATCGAATGCAACCATAGGATTATTCATTTTATGGCTTTTATCTAAACAATTCTGTCATGAATTAACTAGTGTTATGGTTATAATTTGTTATAAAATATTACACCATCCATGGTTGGGTGGGTGAAATTTGTTGGAAAGGATGCGGTTTAGACTTTGGTCATCAATGAAGGGCTCTCTCTACCAATAGCCAATAATAATATGAATATTAAACTGGTAGAAATCATTCATTTTTCATTTAAATGCCAAATTTTTTTCAGGCTTAATTCACATTAATTCTTCGCTAAACTTGCACAGAAATAAATATTAACATTATAAAGAGAGGTAACATAAATATCCACTTCATACTAGGGTATTTTAATTAAAAAGGGGTAAACAATTTACCTTTAAAAATGAATTAGAGGGAAAGGTTTGGAGTCAGCCAATTAATATAATTAGAAGTACTGGAAAAGAAAGCCTTTTTCTGTTCTTTGTTCTCTTTTTCTCCTATAGCCCCGGAATAAGAGTCGCAATTTTAAAGGTACCTTATACAAATTCGTTGCAAACAGATATTTAGGTCAAAATGTTGAGTAATATTACTTCTTTAACATATAAAAAGTCTCTAAATATTCGACAAGAGCTTCCTCCTTTTCCATACAAAAGGGGCCTATAGGACCACGTATTAATACTTTAATGTGTTTTCTGGTGTTTTTCCCATTGCAAAAGCCGTATAGAGGTCAGATGGGATTTAAATTCCACAGCTAATCAATATAAAATTCTCACACAACATTGGTATCAATTTCGTTTTGTGTGAAACGGGTTATAAAATATTTAATTATTATGTTAATGACAACGTGCTGTAATTTCCTTTTAAATTCTACATTTTTTCTATTTGGGGATCACCCTTAGCGCAGTGCCGCTCAAACTAACTATAGTATTATTGAGAAACATTAGTAAGATAATTAGAACCAAAAGAAGCCATGTTAATCTTTTAGTCCTGAGCCATTGTATTATGATTGTGTTTAGGTTAAGATTGAGTTGGCAATGAATTGCGTTCGTTTGGGCACTCAGTTTGTGTACTAAGTTAACAAATATTTTGTCTAAAAGATTTGATTGAGATTAATTTACTAATTACCATTATTGGTTTGTGATTGCCACTGTTAGCTCAGGATTTTGTACGTAGGAACTATCAACGGGTCAAAATATCAGTATTATTATTAAAATGAAAAATCTTTCGCATTTTTCTAGTTATCTGGTGTAGTCTATCCACCTTCCTGCAACATCTCAATTTTCTACCGCACCAAGAGATTTTTTTTTAAGTTCCAAAAATTTCCAATCCCCACCACGCCTATATTCCCCCTACTCTCAAACCACTTGTTTTGAAATTTTAAATGTTCAGAATTGAGTGGCTATTTAATGTTGTCACTACGGATATATGTGAATATTTCAATTTTATTCTACACGGGAAGTGTTTTATTACTTAGTATTATTTCATTGTCGGGGAACACTTTTTCACCACTTTTCCATTTATTAATTTTGAAATTGAAATATCTAGTGTGTTTGGGACGGTTCTCATACCCCTGGCCAATTTAAATATTCTACCACACTGATAATGAATTTTTTTAAATATAACACCACTCGCATGTCGACATTCGCCGCAGGTTCAAGACATTACATTTTTTAGGTGCCGTTCTGGTTTCAGTCCAGTTCGAGATGTGTACTCAAAAAGAAAATCTTGAAAGGAAAGTAAAGAAAGCTGGTGAAGTGCAAATGTCATTAAAAAACATATATAAAGACTTCAAGTCCTCACATAAACTGACGGACATTGAGATTTAAGTCTTGATCTCGGAGGTACATTCGAAGCCAAGCTTGTGAAATGATTACTATAACGATGTTAAGATCAATGTAGTAAATATAAATCTGTGGAATGAGGTTGGATCATCTATCAACTTGACTCCTCTTTGGCAACAGGATGAGAGTACCGCTTTGATGTGCGGGAAATTACCGCTTTTATTGTAGCCAGTATCGTTTACCCCTTTACTGCTTTGTTGCTCACAGCTCGCCGCCCATATCGTAGATGAGGCCTAACAGTTTTTACGCACTGCTTTGCTCGGTGATGACTGATGAGATAGCGTCATGGGATATAACTTACCTTTTTCACTGAAAAATAAGAATTTGACAGAGAAGCCCTGTTTTGATCTGATCAGTAGACTACTTTTGACTTTACTGACAACAAACATACCTAAATTCAAATGTACCAACAGATTTGGAGCTGTTATATTTATAACGATATTTGCCCCACGGTTGGGCACCAATTATAGTGATACCGGATTGTATACCGATGATGTCACGGATGTGGACCCTTGTATGCCCTAACTGTTCGGCAGTAACTAAACCGATACTAGGTTTTATGATGATGAAGACGCATGCACGCCTTACTACGCAATTGTTATCACACGGCTATGACGATATGATTTCACGTTTCTCACTGTAGGATTACTGATTGGGTAATTGTCTGAATTAGTAGAGATTTAACATTTTACACTATTTATTTTGTTAATTTAACTTTTATTATTATAAAATTGACATTGATACAGTTTTATTTGTTCATTTGCGAACTGACGGTGAAAGCCTGATTTGGTGCAGTTCAAAACTGTTTTCTTTGTAGATTTATAAGCATAAGCTGCTTATATATATATATATATATATATATGACCTACCCCTTTCTTTTTGGACCCCTTGTTATCAGTTTTAAAACCAACTAATGGGAGAACTCTTGGCAACCTGATATTGTTAAGGCTAGCTTCCCATTGGGTAAAGGCAGCCAGCATATCGCCTGATTTTCAAATACAGCAGAGTCTGTATTTTAGAAAAAGACATTTTAAAACGAAGTGTATTGAAATTAGTTCTGAAAACGCGTGATTCTCCATTGGTGAAATATTAAAGGAAACCTTACATACAAAAAATAAACTTCATCCGTGACTTTTTTAATATTTGAGAAGGGTCTAAAACAATATCATTACATATCAAATATATATATATTATAATCTTTAATTGTAATACTTAGCTTTAATAAATAAGTATATTTTTTAATTAGCTTGGGTTTATGTAGTAATCGCAATCAATGATCGTGTGAGGCAGGATTATATAAAAATAATGTTTATGTTTTAAACACAACATCCACACTGCACGTGGAGTTTTAACCAAAACTCGGGTTATGATGAGGTTGTAAACGAGCTTGTTTATAATTATTTTCATTATCTTACACAAATTTGTTTGAGGGGTACACTGATCACTAGTTCTTTAATGACGCCTTCAGTATGGCTACTGCAATAACAGCTGATTCTTCATCGGGCTACCTGACAGTGAGACATTAGTATAATCAACTTCTGAACCATATAATCTAGTATCCCTATTACGCTCACTGGCTTTAAGCAAGGACACCTCACGCTGACTTCCAACAAGTGGTTAGACCTACCAGAGCACAAAAGTGACTTCATTTTGTCTCCCGTGGGGGCCAAAAAAACAAACAAACCTTCTTTCCGATCTACAAGGAGAAAACTCTCACCACTAAAGCCTGTTCACCATATCTTTTTATTTGGGTGATGGTTGAAAAAATCATAGGTTTAGGTTTTGGGTTGCAAACACTTGTAAAAGATCACTGTTTTGATATAAATGATAAGTTTTTTAACTACGTGTTATATTTTACATTTAAAATAACGCAAACTTAAGCTCTCTCCCATTATTTAATTACTTTTTATCATATCCGAAACGATATTTTAAACATAATTAATATTACTTATTCTTCGTTTTAAAATGTTATCGATTATGTGTAGTATAGTGTATACATCAATACTTTTTAATAAAGGCATCGTATTTACTTGGAAGAAAAAAACTACTTGTCCTTTATTTTATATATAATAAATTATTGTATTTTATTTTGAAATATTTAACTAAATAAAATATTTTTTTCAATTATGTGGGTGCACCATTATAACGAACTTGTTAGCTTCATGGTCAATCACATGGTTTATGTTCATCGGTCGCCATTTTGAAGCTATATTTGTTAGAGCTTTTGTGAAAGTGTTGTGAATAAAACAATAAACATGCTTTGTTCCTGACCTCAAATAAATATAAATAATACTGGCCTAAATTAGTGTGGTTAACTATCACTTTAATTTATTACCTTATGTTTTCATTACAATTATCCAAAGTAGCCGATGCCAGATGTTAGTGTAGATATAAACACACACACACACACACACATAGACACAGCCAAAGATACAGATACAAAGATATATAAACAGACATAAACACACAGACAAACATAGAGACACAGATATATAAACAGACATACACACACAGACACAGATATATAAACAGACATACACACACAGACACAGATATATAAACAGACAATACACACACAGACACACAAAGCAGACACACACAAAGCAGACGCACACAAAGCATACACACACAGATAGAAAGACACACACACAGAGGAACAGATACACAGACACACAGACACACAGACACACAGACACACAGACACACAAACACACTCACATACAAATACTCATATAAATACGCATATACACAAACAGATATACAGACAAATGGCAAAGCAAAAAACACACTCATTTGGTTTGCTAGAAAGGAAAAATGTTATCAATGTTGATTGAAAAAAACAGGTTTTTATTTTCTAAAAGTTACTTACTGTCAGAATCATATTATAACACACATTAAGGGCTCACGCTGTTCTCTAAGAATCTAACTATCCCTTTATTTTAGATTCTATAAAATACTCGCATCAGTGGTCACGTGGCCTAGTAAGTATATTTTCACACAGAATCTTATTGATTGTTTGAGATATGCGCATTTTTAATTATATTATTGGGTTAGGGATGATGAAGGTAGAATTAGGAGGAATTTTATATACATTTTCACGGTATAAGAGTGAGAAACAATTTAGGAAATGTCCATTGTTAGTAAATCCACCTGGGATATGAACTACAATATCTCAATCCCAAGCAAATCATATTACATAATAACATAATACTAACGGTTAGTTCACATTAGCACCGATGTAGGTGGTCCAGGACAACTGGGTGCGGTCAACTGGGCGTCATGAAAACTGGGCGCTAAAAAAATCCCGCACTTTCTCATTTTATTTTTAGGGATTAACTTTTTTCTATTATAATGCAATGCACTTTTTTAGAATAAAAAAAATGCAACATATTTATCATATATTTTTCAATTAAAATTAAAAAGTGATGGGTAAAAACTAAAAATGAACTTTTTTTAATAATAATATTTTTCAGTGCATTATCATATATTTTTCAATTACATAAATACTCATTTTTGAAGTCATTTGAAAAAATCTTGGTAGAGGAAACTTAATTAATTCATTATTATAAAGTTAATCTAACCTAACCTAGCTATTGCAATGCATTAATATAAGACAAAGAACATTTAAATAAAATATGATGTTGTTCATTATAAAAGAGTGCATCTTTTTGCTTTTACTCATCACTTTTTGATTAAAAAGAAAAAAGTGCATTGCATTATGCTATAAAAAAGTAATTTTTTAAAAAAGAAAAAAGTGGGGTTACTTTTGGCGCCCTGTTGGTGGCTCTCTTATGGTGGTACCCAGTTGTCCGGATCCACGTTGTAGGTACGTAATAATACAAATAAAACCTATTGTGCAGGTGGTCTTCCTGTTATTTCCTAATCCTATCTTCAAACAAACACAAGTGCATTTAATTAAACTTACCCCCTCATTGCTGCTTCTTATATTAATTTGTTAAAACCAATCATATATAATTGTTAAACACCCTTGTGATGAAACTACTTAAATTAAATTAAATACAAAAATATTATTTTAAAAGAACCAAATTATTCTTAACGTGGAATTAACCTCGTCCTTACGCCCTTGTAGTCCGTAGTTGGAGCAATCCCGTGTTATTGTGCTGATTTTGTAACAAGGCAGACAAGAGAGATGTATGAAGAGTGAAATCAAAATCATTTTGAGTGTTTAATGATTCTCCATTACAATGTTTGATGAATATTCACAGCTCAGAGTTGAGGGCAATTAGAGGTGGTAGAGTTTTCATGGTGGCGAAATTTTGCTCTGTTTGTGTGCTTATTATTCGTTGGACGCAACTTCCGTGTGGATTCCAGATGTCGGCCAATATCTTATATTCTAATTTGGGCTAGTACTTAAAGAAAGGTTAAGTTTATTTGTCATTTTTTTTAAAGTGAAATAATTAAAAAATATTTTTATAAACACCAGCATTATTATAAACAATTTTTGTCATTTGTAAGTTTTTTATATATTGCATATTAACTATTAACATTCAAACAAATTCCCTACGAGAGTGTATAAAACAATATTTTGTACATAAGATACATTAAAAAGCTATATCCAAAGTGACAAATTAAAAAACATTACGGCTATCAGATTTGGCTGATCAGAAAATAAATTTAGTTTGATTAGTGAGATTCCCCTCCTTTCTCAATGACAATGACACTACATATTCTCTTAAAGGGTGTACTATGGTTTGATTCCAAATTATTGAGCAAAAAAAATATACTTTTTTTTATGACTTTTATCATTTTATTTTAATATTAAATAATAACCCGGTATATTTCTATAAGGAGAACCTCTTTTCACTTTATGAGGTAATTGTATTATATTTGGAAGAAGGTATAGGAGAGGTGGATAGAAACATAAAAAAGGGACGAGCACAATATAGCTTTTACAATGAAAAGAAGAACACAGTTCACACTTTACATTGCTGCCATTGGACAAAGAGGTAATGGTTGCCTATTAAAGAAAATCTATTTTCACCGCCAAATCTACCGACCTAGGTTTCATTATATCGAAACTCATCAGGGAGGAGTGTGAAACACCCAACGCAACTTCCTAAAAGAGGGGGAAAAACACAATAGGGAGAAAATGGAAAATGGTATAGAATTATAGAAGGAAGTTGCGTTGCGCGTTTCATACTCCTCCCTGATGAGTTCCGATATAATGACACCTAGGTTGGTGGAATGGGTGGTGATGATCAATTTTATTTAATAGGCAACCTCTTTGTCCATTGGCAACAGTGTAGATTGTGAACTGTGTTCTTCTTTTCATTGTAAAAGCCATATTTTTTTCGTCCCTTTTATATGTTTATATCCACCTTTCCTATACCTTCTTCCAAATATAGCCAGTTATATTAAAATTCACTTTAATCATAACTTGCTTTTGGATTAAATACATCTATATTTTGATAGATGATGAAGACCTTTATTTACTTAAATTAACCCTGTCATACCAAAATAACAATTTTAAAAATAGAAATATATCTTATAGTACTCATCTTTTGACTTCCGGTCTAGGATATCCACATGCTTATACTAATGGAAGCAAATGAGAAGATTAGAGGAGCTATAATTTATAATAGAACAGATGGACCCATATTTTTATGACGAGATAAAAGAAAAATATACAATTAAAAAAACAAATCCTTAGCACACCCAACCAGGATTCTAAACATGACCTTCACTTCAGTAGCAAACCAGATAAGACGAAATAGACTCCTTGGTCCGCATTATCATTGATACGGGGCAGAGAGAGGAGAGTAGACTATCAGTATTAATAATAATCATAACAATACTAATATAAATGGCCCAACTTAAATATAATTTACTAATAAAGTAGATATTTTTCACCAATTTTAAATTAAAATTATTATGTTTCACAACACCGTAATAAACCTTATATAGTTTTTTACTTTTATTTACAAAATAACAAAAGAAAAATCACTCATGCTCGCCTTGATTTTAACACTGGTTCAAGCTACTGCACCACTGCTAATATTTTACTATGGTTACTTCCTATTTTAGAATTCATAAATTAGTCCCCTAAACTTTTTTAATTTAAATTAATTGTGGTTTTAAATTACCCCCAAAAGTTTTAGCAGCGTTTTTCTTTACGACATACGATATGATGTAATTACATCGCTTGGGCCCTAGAGCTTTTTTTTTCTAGGGTACTGAAAAAAGGGACGGGGAAAGAAGGAAAGGTTTTGAAGAAACATGTCTCTTTTTTTTTAATGGATGGACTCCGAGACACGAATAATTAACTAATCAAATGACAAAGTTGAGTATATTTTTTAGATTTTGTTTCTGCAGTGGTCTCAAATTTTAAAGAAGTTCTTATAAGATGTTTTAAAAATTTGTAGCAAGCAATGCTTGGATACGAAGTAGTTACTATTTATTTATTAATATTGAAGTTTTTAAAAGTATTTGTTAGCTAACCTAGTTTATAATTTAAAAATCTGTCTAGGTGTAGTTTGAGTAGAATTATAATGAATCGGTTATTTTTCTAATTTTTAATGTTTCTTCCAAGTACGCAACAAAGGTCACACAGTCCAAGGCGTCAATCTCACTATAAATTGAACTGCCAGGAAACGTTTAGATAAAGGTTATTATCTTGGCTGGTTTTACCGGGGTGGTGCTAATTTGATTTATCCCTGTAGTTTAAACCATCATCTTTCCACGCTAGTGTGGGTGCATTTACTCACAATTAACATCCTAATTCCTGTTCCTAAGAATAAGTTGTTTATTTATTTACCACCAAGCACCACCATGACTTACTCCCCATTCGAGTTTTACGTTTAAGTAATAATTATTATAGTGGGTTAGAGATTGAGAAGGTGTAATTTAGAGTAAATGAACCCACACATTTGCGAGGAGAGAGAATGTAAAACCATTTAGGGAAAACCACCTCCAGTTCACTTGACTGAGATTATAACCTCAATCTCCCTTTAAGATTAGCTTGTACTGCTAATATCACAATGTTACTACCCACCCCAAATAAGCCTAGCAAGACTAGCTAGTATAATACCACCCCAAATAAACGTATAATCATAGACATCAAGCATTATTAAATATCACTATCTTACTATGTCTAATATAGGTGATCTACTTACGCGTTGTATCTTCCGGACTAGCGTGACTTCCATAGCCAGCCTGTTCATACCAAATTCTAGAATGAAGATAAGTTCTAAATAATCTATGGATGTTTCAGCGACAACATGTTCTAATATTGGGATCCAGAAATGCTTTTATTGGGTCGGCTGAGTTACATGAGGACCACTCGTATTCTTGAACTGGTCTACGTGACCGATTGAAAGTAGCTAGAGTCTGCAGCCGCTCACCATATGTCTGGTGTTCGAGTCTTGGGAACAAGTCAAATGGAACTACAACAAACCAAAAACTGGCGGACATGGCTGAAGAGGCGTAGTATATCCACCAGCTGCTTGGCATGTGACGTTATATTACTAATAATCAATTTCCTAGTAAGGAAATTTCCCACCTACCAATCAATAAACTAGACCTATATATATCTAGCGTTCAGCTAGCATCGAAGACTATTAAATCCGAAACTTCCACGAGAAGTCCTATTCAGGACTAGGACATTATCTAGTCAGGATGGCTATAAATATTTATATATTACTGATTATATAAACTTTACATTTCAACCATGGGTTTTATTATCTTGAACACTTGGTTTATTACATAGTTGAAATCAGTCAGTGTAGTCATCTGTAATTTTTTGCTAAAAGTTGTATTTTTGAAAATAAATTCTGTTATGGAACACTTAATGTTTCCTATTGCTGCTTCTGCGCTAGTATCTTTGTAATTTCTTAAAAATATTAGGGCAGCCACATTTTTTTATTCCTTTCTTTTGGCTTGACAAATTTAGTTTAAATATTAATTTTTAATGCTCGTGTGGTTACCAGTAATTGTAAAAAAAAATTAATTTGATAATGTTTCCTTTATAAGTAATTTTTGTAGACGTATCTTCTTCGGAGTAAATATTAAATTAACTTATTTTTGTTGGTTATTAAAGTTTTGACTTTAAAATACACCAATTCATTTAGTGAGAAATTACAAGTATTCTAACGTAACAATTCTTTGTTTTATATTTTAATATTAAATATTAGAATGTAGGAATTTAGTCGAATTCTTTTAAAGTGTTGAGGGTAATAGTTCCGCGAAGGTTTTAGTTTTAGTCGGGAAGTCAAACATTTGTGCTAATAATAAAAAATATCTGATTCGATATTTAAATTTATATTGGATTCTAAAATTTAAATTTCTTTTGTTTGTATTCCATCGGTCGTGATGAATCAGACGCGTTGTAAACCATTTAAAAGAGGCTATTTAAGCGCTTTTTAACTATCGTAAAGTTTAGTAATTTAAATTTTTAATAAATATCTGATTCTATATTTAAATTTAAATCTTGATCCTAAATTTGTTTTGTCTGAATTCAATGTCGTAAATCAGATGCATTGTAAATCATTTAAGAAAGGATATTTAAATTATTATTTATAATATTAATGATTTTGTTAATATTGTTGGTCACTTCCAGACTTGTTCAAATAAAATAATAATTTATCTTGAGAGATTTAAATATACTCTCAAACGTACTGCGCAAGTGCAGACTCAGCCATGGTTTATTTGTTTTCCAACACACTTCAGTTTGACTTGTTAGGCCTTGAAATTTGTTGTTTTACCTCTGTCTATTACATTGAATAAATAATTCAAATATTTCTTAAATTTGCAAATTTTTTACTTACTTAGTTTAGATCCACCCTCTTTTAGGCTAATAGTGGCGTCTAACTCTTAAGCGTAGGGTGAGAACGGTACATCCCCGTCCTCAGCAATATAAATCAACACGAAACTAGTGCGTTAGCTAACTACGCCACTGAGGCGGGTCAGTAAGTTAGTAATAGTCTCGATGCAAAACGTACTAATATTTTTTAACCCACGTCTTACTAACCATCTGAGCTATTCATATTCAGTTTTAATTTTATTAATGGGGTAGGGAGAAGTAAATTGTAACTATAAGTATACTTTATATTGAAAAATTACACCTGGACACGGTAATTGAGCCCAGGACTTTTGGCTTTGTACGCAGCTATTACAATAATTTTAAATTTTAATAGCTTTTCTATTTAATCCATCATGGTATTTACATTCATACAGGGGTCATTGAAAATTTGGCAGTGTGGAGTCTTACCGGGTTGAAGGTGGCTGTGTTAACTGGTAGCACGTGATCTATATTGATCACTCACACGTATCTGGCAATTTACGGACGTCCATCACAGAATCTGCCTTAAAATATGAGTGAAGAATGACCCTGGGTACGGAAAGACTCCTCGATAGCTCAGTGGTTAGAACATTGGAGTACTAAATCAAAGGTCACAGTTATGGTTCACATGTTCAGGTGTAGTTTTTCAATCTAAGGAATATGATATTTATATGCGGGTACAACCATTATAAAATATAATAGCTTTGCAATTAGTCCATTATTGTAATTAAAATAACATACACTCACACTGAAGGAAGAGGGCGAAACCACTTAGGTACACCATTATCAGTAAATCCAGAAGGGATTCGATTCCAGACCCATACATGTCCATCAATGTTGATGATAAATAAACAATAATTTAAAAAATTTTTTAATTAAGTTAAATATTAATTATTCTTGAACAATAATATTTTAATTAATTCCAACTAGGAAATTTGCGTACACGCGACTTTCTAGCTCGGTTCTGACCATATGAACATCACCTGACTTTTGATATCATTTGAGGTGGTAATCCATGGCATTTCTTACTAAATAATAAATCATGTTTTGCCGTCTTCAAGCTGTAATCGTATCAGTGGTGTGAATCATTCGCTTTACGCGCCTCTATAATCTTGCACCTGATAATAAAATAACAATTTGCTTTCGTCAGACGACAATCACGCTCCAGTTAATTATGTTTCTTGTTAATTACCCTTAGTCTGCTAACTATCACAGCTATGTCAATATCACTAGGTAAAACCATTATTAGAAGGATACAATACAACATTTGGTGACCCGTCTCTAATGGTTATGGATTTATAAATTCTTTCGCTATATGTTATTTTTATCCGCGTATATCCGTCCAAGCTACCAAAATTAAAAATTGTAGATGAGGTAGGAATATTAAAATTAAAGTTTTTAATGTAAATGTACACGTATTTTTATGGAAGGATATTTTAAAAGCATTTAATAATGTTCAGTCTGCAACCAGACTCTGTGGGCCTTACGCTTAGTTGGCGTGACCAAAGATGCATATCTTTATGTTTATTTGCTCCGCGTTTTAAAAACTCATTCGGACTATCCGCATACTATCCTCGCATTCTCCGCATACTTAATATTTAGAGGAAATGTTCCTGCATTTGCGTTTAGGGAAACTAGAAAATTCATTTTGTAGTAAACATTTGAAATATATCTGCTAGGAAATTCATTCTAGACCATCCCATTCACCAGTAAACCAAACAAGAAGAGACTGACGCCTATATCTGCGTGTCCATCTATTATGTGTTTCAACTAATATCATCTTTCAAACATAAATATATGAAATTGTACTTTTAAACATTTTAAATAAATTGATTCCTCTTACCTCATTTTTTTAAAAATTTTACTTGGAGAAAAAATACCCCTAAGTTGTAGTAAAATTTACGACAAACGTGATCTTTCAATCATATCCTTTTGCCGCCCATTTTATGACTGGTATGGTAGGAAGCGTACAATTTAGGTTAATAATACTCTCACGTTTTGTAGTTCTGTTAACCCGGTCTACATATATATCTCAAAGTGCAAAATGTTTACTTTATGGTCGGGTGGGTAGACTAACTAAACTTTATTCATCACGTTTCACATAAAGTGAATTTGAACAGGTATATATTTGAAAATACGTGTGTTATTCAATGTTTCCAAGGGATTCCCATTGGTGCAAACTAATGGGAAAACGGGAACATTCTACCTGCTAAGGAACAAACATTTATTAACAGATTATTTGAAAATCAATATTGTTTGATTAATAGATCTAATGGGTTTTAGAAATTCTTTAGATTTATTGAATCTATAATTTCTTAAATATACTACCCACAAACTAAATTGAATTAAAAATTTAAAAAAACCATAGATACTTAATAGTTTAATGCATAATTTTTGTTTCTTAAGTAGTTTGGATGATTAAAAAATCTCATTATTTGTATCTACATTTGATTTTGCTTGCCTTTTAATACCTAAATAGGCTATAATATTTAAGGTTTTTAAACTTTTTTTTTTATGTCCATCCTCTCTAAGCTATCATATCTGAGTTTGATCCTTTAGCACCTGTTTTCCTAATTTAATTAATAAAAATACGCTTATCATATATATTTTACTAACTTGTTTTAGTGCAGTCAAAATTTAAAATGGTATTTCTTAAATAATTAAAATTAGTACATTGGCATACATAAACTGAGTGGGTAGAAATACAAGGTGATAAGAAATAGTAGATAAAATATTTGTTTTGCATTTTATATTTTAATGAATAATACATATCGTCACATAAAGAGGTTTTTACTTATTATTTTTTTATCATTGCAACAGAACTACCATGGCTTGATTCCAGGTCAAGGTCAAATTTATCTAATGGAATTTAGATATATTTAAATTATTTTTTCTTTACTTTCCTCTGATTTCATGTAGTTTATATTTTCTTAATTAATGTATTATTTTAAATAATTAGTAATAACCCATATCAAGTAATTAGACCTAAGTTATTACACTCACCTTCAAATGTCCCTTATAGTGTATAATTAAATAACATGATTTAAAGAAGATATCTCAGTTACAACATAGGCCTACACAGTAAGTTACCAAAATATTAACAAATTAGGAAGGGTCATCGATATCTGGCAGCTAGAAAAGTTAAAACTAAAATAAAATATTCATAAGCCAAGCATACACAATTATTTAAAAAACCATTGTATCGTTCGAAAACCTGCTATAGCTCGTAAATTATTTTCACTGCTCTAATTTTAATGCAAGAGTACACTAAACATCCAACCAACGACATTTACAACAACAAACGAAGCGCGAATATCATTTCTGTGAGGATAATGACCTTACCTTAATATTTTGCAAATTTATTCCATCCCAAATACTAATTATGTCAGCGTTTTGTACTGGGTGTACCAAAAACTAGTCCCGTTAATAGATAACAGGCTAAGAAAGTGGGTTAAATTTCAGCCTAGAGTCTTTGAATGGAGAAATCGTGCCATAATATGGAGTAGACGCCCTCTATAGGAAGCACGTCTAATTATTTCACGTGAAAAAAACCCTGCACATATAGTTAGGATGATGATTTTGGTCCTATATTTCCTATGAGCTTAGAACTAGGCATAAAAAGAAAGTTTGTAAAAAAAAAGTTTGTTGGTCCGGAGAATATACATATATATAGGGCCAGTTTCATAGTCAAATTTAGTACGCCTCAAGTGCGGCGCTACACTAAGTACATGACGACACCTACCTAAACTCGAATGGAATGGGCCAGTTTCCTATGCGAGAATGGCCCATTCCATTCTGGTTTAGGTAGGTGTCGTCATGTACTTAGTGTAGCGCCGCACTTGAGGCGTACTAAATTTGACTATGAAACTGGCCCATAGTCTTAATGCAGTGGCAGCTTATTATCTGTTAACAGGGCTGGCTGCGTTTTATGGGACTGCACTCTTAAGTGATTTCCTTCTATTTAAAAAAATCTCTCAACTATAATAAGATTTTTGTAAGAATAAAAAAAGTCCATGGCGTGAGCCCACAAGTGAGGTATACTGACCGAGCGTCCGCCACCATTAGCAATGATAATGCCAACATTCGCGGACAGTTGGTGTCATGTGGTCAGCACAACGAACCCTTCGGACGTTGATCTCACTTTTATAGACCACAGCTGCTACTTATTTATTCAAAGTAGCTCCTCATTTGTCCTTATGTGGTTGAGTTTGACCCTTTTCCAGATTCATTGCTTCACAAATAAACTCTAGAAGCACCGTGAATTGAACCTGGGACTTCTGAATCTGTAGCCAGAAGATCTGACCTATAGATCACAAAGGTGGTCTTTTATAGATAAGAACATTTAAAAAAATACAAAAAGTATTTTTCGAGAGGATAAGAATTGATATTATTTAACTAAATAATTAATTTTATCGTATGTGTAATAAGTGGACTTTGATGATCTGGAGGTAAAATTCTCGTGGGTTCAAACCCAGCCAAGGACAAAGGATTTTCACTGAGCAACAAAAATCCGTAGCCCAACCTCCTTCGGAGGGCAAGTAAAGCCATCGGTCCCATGTTGACTGTGGTACGTAGAAGATCCCTCGTTGAGGTATGTGAATATACCTTCCCAGAGAGATTTGTTGGCTCTTTCTCGTTCGCTCGTAGAAATATATTATAGAAATCAACGGTAAACTACCGCACTCCCAGGACTTCCCTAAAACCTGTGTTTTATATCAAATGGTGTGGGCAGCACTAACCGGACAAAGGGCTGAGTTCATGCCCAGCTCCAGATTAAGGGAAATAACGGCAGGCCTAACCCTAGGGTTGAAGATTAATTATTATTATTACTATAGTTATTGATTGCTAGGCCTCCACCGTGGTTCGGATTCCACGTTAAACTGTAGGTCCTTCATTTCATCTCATAATCACCCTACCATTTCACATTAGCGTAAGTGCGTACAACACGAACGGGTAGTAAGACGCGGTGCTAATAATAACAAAATATAGTTATTAATATTATCTAATAAAACATACATCTTATGAGTTAATGACAGACCGGTCTCTTTGTTTAGTGGTCAGTGCCCATGGCTATTGATCTAGAGGTCCCGGGTTCAACTTTGGTGATACCATAGGTTTCTTTCACAATACCACCCCGCTAGATGACCCGTCAGGCATCGCAATGACCTTGACCAAACATTTCATTCTTCCTATTGCGAAATCCCCATTTTATTTTCCATTGTTTTTCTTAAACCATTATCATTAAAGGGGAAAATTCCCGATCCATCTTGAATAAATTTTATTTATAGATTTTTTTATATATATAGAAACAGTTTTTCTATGTAATGTCACGGGACTTCCCCAAAACTTTGATATTTATATAATTTTGAAATACGTAAGTTCTATAAATGGAGGTCCCACTGTATTTTTTTTTTTAAGTAGTTCCTGTCATAATCGAGCTGTGTACGAGTATTATGATAGCTACCATCTCTATGACAGACAGACTACATATTCTAGTAATATTAATATTTATATATAAATACCAATACGGAGATTTTGATATTTTTCTTCATTTTTATAAGCTAAATCTAGAGGGAAAATCTTGGTGAGGAATCAATATTCCCAAGTATTTCTCTTGATAGAGAGTTTTACTCGTCTCTGTGTATGCTCAATGGAATTGAGTCCTCTTTATTTCTTTGTTTACTTTCC
>CABEEJ010002163.1:101243-121632 GCA_901482245.1 Timema douglasi
CCCCTCCTCCTGAGCTCGCCCTGCCTTTCATGCTCCTAGCACAGATTCACTCTTTTGCCGCTTGGCAGCGCCGTAGCTGCGATCAACTGGCTGGCCCCCACGTTTGAAAGGAAGCCGAGCTTGCACATTGAAAACTGTTGGTCCGGAAAGGCTTAGCTTTACATACGAACTGAACTGTTCTACTTGCATCGCATGTAAATAGTATAAGGCCTACCATCACAAAGTTTTCCTTCCATAACTATTCGCCTGGAAGGGATTACAAAAAATCATATACATAACATAACTTCGGTCATATACGAGTAGTTTTATTAAAAAATCCAATAGAGGAGTGGTTTCTGCTTAGAAATTTTATCAGGGGTACAAAAAAAATAGATTCGCTTATTTTGTTTACTGACCGGAAAAGACCATTGGCTCACTACGTTTATAAATACAGAAATAAAGCTAATCCAAAAGGGCCTATATTTCCAACTATATAAAATAACACTTTTGTTCTATTCAAAACAAATAATATGGATTCGAGTTTGATTTGTATTTTTTTAAACCTAAACTTTGAATGACTTAGAGAAAAGATTAATCTATAAAATGTAGCTTCCACGTTAAATATGATGAATAGTCCACTAGAACCACCATGAAACACAGAGTACAATGATATATATATAGTACAATGATCTATATATATATATAGTACAATGAGATATATATATATCATTGTACTCTATGTTTTGTGGTGGTTCTAGTGGACTATTCATCAGTGGTATTCGTAGCACGTAGTGCTATCTATCGACGGTTTTACTGACTAAGACCAAAGCGGCTAAGGGTGCGCAGATGTCAGGAGGCTAAGAGTACGCGTGCATACTCTTGCACCCCATCTCCTAAGAATTTAAAAATAAATTATTTCTAGACACATGTGCCTATACCTTCAATTTATTTTAAACTAGTATCATATTACATAACTTTTTTACAAATTTGATTGTTTTATTTTTGTCTCAGATATCTTTAAACGAGGGGAAAGTATACTTGAAAGAGCGAAATAAAACTTGTTTTCACGCCTGCTTATAACAGAATTAAGTGAATTTATTTTACAAAAAATAATTAAAATTGTAAGTTTTGTACCTTTTATTATTTTGGCTGTTTACTTAAATAACTCGTATTTTATGATTTTCTTATAAAGCAACACATTTTAGAAGTGAACAAATTCAATCTCAAGAGATCAACCTGTTTGTATTTTATTTATTTTAATGAACTTAAAAAAATAGCTTTTATGTGTGTGAGTATGTTTGCCATATATTTATAGAAAAAATTCTACATTTATTTTTATATTCAATGTAAATTTTAACTCATCATATTATTTCAGAGTACTTAAGTCTCTTATTTGGGCCGTTATAAAGCGGATTTTAATCCAGGGAAAGAGAAGGAGCCGGCTGACCATGTAAAATATTTGAAGCAAGATATTTGTTGGATTAACTAAGAAGTAATAAATGCAACTAGAAAGTGAATTTGCAGAGATTCAAGGCGTTGGTAAGAGATTCAACGTCAAAAAATGTGTTGCAGGTAAGTATTGGGTTACAGCTTTTTATAAACGTCAGGTTTTGTCCATTCATTCTCCTCAAAAGTGCAGTGTTAGTCGTGCTATGGGGTTCAATCAAACTCCAGTCAATATTTGTTTTAATAATCTGAAGATAGTGTTGGATGATACATAATTTGAACTTCATCGTATATTCAATATGTACGGAACAGGAATGTCGACCGTATCACACCGAACATAAAAAGTGTATGCAAAGAAGGTTTAAAAAAATCTGTTAGGAACATATCTGCAGCTGATAGAGATGAAATATCATCTACAGTTTGCTGTGTCAGTGCTGTTGGCCAGTCGTTCCATTAGCCCTGATCTTTGCAAGAAAACAAAAGAATCTAGATATGTATGCATATGCTGCTCTGAGAACCTTACCTCAAGTATCGGATTCAGACTACATTATAACATACATTTTCATTGAATGGTTACAACATTTTGTCAAGCAAGTGAAGCCCATTGAAGATGATCAATTTCTTCTTATATTGGATAACCACTTGACTCATTGTTCTTTACCTGCCGTTCTGTTCTGCTGAGAAAATTTAATAACATTGTTCTCTCTACCACCACATGCAAACCACGCGATACAACCATTAAACCGTGTGGTTTTCGCTCCTTTAAAGGCAGTGTATGATCAAGAATTAAGACAAGTGTCTTACTTCACATCAAGTAATAATGGTAACGACACATCAACTTGATGGTTTGTTCATCCCTGCATATATGAGGCTATCAACTATAGATGGAGGTGTACAGGCAGTTAGAGCAACTGGGATCTACCCCTTTAATTCCGACATTTTGACTGATTAAGATTTTTTTGCTGCTGAAGTCACTCATAGACAGGCTGATTAACTGGAGTATTGGATGGAGGTAGAATTCAGCATAGCTATGAATATCCTACTAATGCTTCTTATCAATGTATGTAAATTCTGATCTATCAGAAGAGACATATATAGGCCTAATGTCACCTAAAACAACACCTCATACTGATGTCAAACCTATGAAACTTCATAAAAATCCACAATTCATAAAATAACCCTCGCAGACATTTTACGCCTTCCAAAAGCCTCCTTTGACGGGAGTAAAAAGAAAAGAAAGGGTCAAATATCACCTGTTTTATATAGTTCTCCCCATAAGAACCTAATGACTCGGAAATTTAAAGAAAAAAGTAGAAAGAGAGACAGAAGGAAGAACGAATTTGAGTAAGAGAATACAAATAAAGAATAAAGAAATTACTAGTAGATGTTTTATAAAACAGCCTTCAGAGTTCAATAAAAGTATATCTACATCCACTGATTTCGAAAATGAAGTAGCAGTTTGAGCTAGTGCACTCTCTTACCTGACATGTTGGTTAAGAGTGTGCATTTGATATGATCATTTCAAACTTAATTTTCTACCATTTATTTTAATTCTAAAACTTTGAATAATTTTACTAGCAATAAAGAATATTATAATTGTATATACATTACAGAATATTATATATACTTTAAAATCATGTGTTTTAATTTGTAATAAAATTGGTATATTTTAATTTTCTCAAAAATTCACTGAGTACGTACTTTAAACCGCACCTACTTTATATTTAATTTTCATTCTCGTGCTTAGTAAACTTATGGCACCAAATGTTTCGTTATTCTACTTATTGTGTCTGGGTGAACAAATTAATAAATTAAAACTAAACTATACAGGAGTATTCACAGCACCTAGACCTTCAGACATTAGCTACTCCCTGTGAAAAGGCCAACGCTAAATTCACCAAAGATTCATGTTCCGACCATGCCTACAATCGAATACAGGATCCTTAATTCAATAAGAAGATGCGCTAACAACTGATATATGGTGTTGTACAAATAAGTTGATCACTCTGTAAGTAAAGTTTCCATGTAACGCAGATTTGACCTGGTATCTTAACACGAACTCTAACAGGATAACAGGAACATACGTGTGACCTTAGCGTGGGACGTTGATTGGTCAGTTTGTAAAAATAAGAGCTTGTTCATCCTATAAATCCTGCCGAGTAGTTTCTCTTCCTTCTAATGTCCCCAAGGATTTGGTTGTGTGCAAAATACCACAAGAGTAGTCTCTTGGAACCATACTAGAACTACGAAAAGCTCAGAAAAATTTAGCTGGAGTATCGTACCTTCAAGGTAAACTGGAACAGAACGAGAGTTAAGGCCAATATTTATATATATTTGTATACACATGATATTAAATACTGCTTCATTTAATGCGTTTGGTTTGATTTTATAATAACTTCAACTGTTCTTGAATATTATTTTGTTATGGTCATCATGATATTAGATGATAAACTTTTTAAATGAAGATAAAAATCTATCATCAAATACTATGCTCATGACAAATATTCAAGCGCTATTGGTATTAAAGTATGTACAAAATCAAACTAAATGCATTTACTAAAATACAAATTTTATTTATTTTAACCAAAACAATTTTTTTTATAAATTTTGCAAAAAATACTGACCTTTATAATACCCATTCCCTTCCATCCCACTTTAAGGGCATCACCCACTTATGGATATTGTTGTTGTGTTGAAAATAGCAGTTCTATAGATTCAAACTATGACACTGCTCAATTTGTTTTAAATAAACATAAATTAAACATATATATTAATTATTTTTATACATTTAGAACATGTTGCTTAGTATACTTGGTGATTGCAGCCGCAATAAATAGTTAGTTATTAATAATATATTATAAGACTGAGTAATATAGAAATTAAAGATTAATAAACGTACTAATCAGTCTATTCTACTGCAAAAGAATATATATACAATCTTTTTAAAAATAGTTCGATCTTTTAATAAAGAAATCAACAATAAACTAGCTTTAAATTAATTTTTCCTGAGGGAAAAGTATACAATTTTATTTGGAAGGTCAAACACACAGTAGATATACATTTTAAACAAACTTATTAAATACAATTTCGAAATAATTCAGATTTTTAAAATCATTCATATAAACTTTTATTTTACGATTATTTTTTTCAAAAACCAAGTTTACACATTCATTTGAGAGGTCAAATAATCCCTATAAATCCATTTCAAACAAAGTCGTTGGCTATTACTTTTGAAAAATTTTAATTTAAATATCAATCATCATTAAACTACCCTTAATTAAAGTACTAGAGTCAAAATATATATAAACACACTTTTTTTCAGGTATCGCCATAGAATATCAAGTTTGAATTAATTCTACCACACACTTTAAGATACTTAGCCAGGGAAAGACATAATATAGTGAAATCCAATTTTTGGGTTCAGGGACACACACTACTTAAATATTAATCACAATCTTGAGGTCGAAAATTTTAACGATTATTATACTTTATTTGAAGACAAGAATGTTAAAATCTGTTGTGTAATCCAACAGATATATAGTGTACTCACTAGAAAATAAAATTGGTTATTCATCAGATGTTTTAAAAGATGGGGGATACAGGGAGCTCGAGAAAAGTTGGGCTCTTATTCATTTTTAATAGTAATTTTTTTAAATCAAAATAGACCAAGTATTGATTCTATGAAAATATAAAGTTTAATTTTATTTACTTGAAAATATCTACATTTTTGAATATCTGCAAAGAAAATAGTGGCATTAGATGAGAAACTTTTTAAATGAAGAGAGAAATTTATCATGAAATACCATGACACTCTCGATGGATATTCATAAACTGTTGATATTGCCATGTGAATAAAATTGTAATATTTGTTTGTAATGGAGCAATATTTGATTTAATTTGACCAACAAACACTTGTATATAAATCCTGAAAAATATACTGAACTTTTCTCACATTCCCGACATTCACACCTTAAGTTTGCGTCGCAAAGCATCATGGGTCCACATACATATTTGCGAAAGTGTAACTTGATACGCTACTTTAACATATTTGGCTCTCAATTTTCTGTGAAGTTGTGAATCAAGCTTTATGAGTTTATCTTTTGTCACCGATTATAAAAATACGATATCTTTCTTGTAATTTTGACGGAAAGCCACACTAAAATTTAAAATAAGAAGTACTGATAAGAACTGGAGATGGTAGTTAGAATTGTATTGATGTATAAATACCCTATGATCATAGTTTTTATATCTGTGATTTTGAGAAATTTCAATAAATTAGGTACCCTTTTCAATCACCGCATGGTTTAACGCATCACTTTTGCAGTAGACTAGAATTACGATGACGAGGAGTCAAGGTTCGACTATCGGTTAAGTGTTCTGAGTAGGTTTTTTTTTCCAAAATATGTTTACACTATCTCTTCACGCAAATGCAGGTACACCCCCTTTAAATATACCTTCCCTATATCCCTATAATCATTAGCATAATCAGTATATAAGCGTATAAACCAAACGGGTAGTAAGACTCAGCGCTAAAAAAAAAGTTTATGAAATGTAGTGATGCAATGATGAAAAGCGATGGGATATAGAAGATTCAATCAATGAACTAGCTTACGCATAATTAGATACACATTTTTTCAGAATGTTTGAGAAATATTTCTTACTGATTATTATAAGGTATAGATAGGTGTACTTAATTGATTTTATATTCAACTTTCAAGCAAACGATTTGATTTTAACATGTTTATCTATCCCATATAAATTTCAAATATCATTTATTCATTTAACAACTCGAAGATAAAATCAGTCCAGGACATGAATCTTATCTCGGTGGCCGTACCCGAAAATCTGGGGATGAATAATCTACCTAAAACCCAAGTATCCTCCAAAATGAATCCTGCGTCAGGTGTCCTTCTTCTGTTTGTTAGCACACAACCCTTATCCCTCCTCCCCTGCAATCGTTCGATCCCCAGGGCTAGTGCCTGTTCAAACACTGTGCCCTCTGACCTCCTCCCTCCCACCTCCCTGATGGTCCAACCTCCCAGGGGCCGTAATGACCGTCTAATCTGCACTCCGCTGCCCCCAAATTGGATTGTGCAGTTCCGCTACGGCCAATTCGGAGCGCTCCGGGGCCACTCATCTGGATGAGCGTAGTGGACATTCGGGGCCAGAGCCAGGTGAAAAAAAAAGAGGTTGGGGGGGTGGTGGTTCACGAAGCTTCTGTGTCGCTTCATAAAAGAAATGAAATGAACTCCAAAACTAGTCGATATTGAACCCTTTTATTGCTCAAATTATGGATTTTTTTTTGTGTCTTAAAATTAAATTATTCGCTCCAAACTTTCAAATGATTTAAATTCAAAGACCTAGCTCTTGGTCTTGTGTTCAACATTCCTGGCTACTAATCTAGAGATTCCAGGTTTGATTCTCGGTGCCATCATTGGTACTTTTTCAACTTTTTCAGAAGAGAAACTGTTCCTATGGTTGTCATGGCCTGGTTAATTAGGCTTAAATTAGATTTAATAATTCTACTGGCACCACGTGATCATAATTATCACACACCTCGGTGGCTGTACTGTCTAACGCGCTACTCTCGCAGTAGACTAGACTGTTGGTGACGGGTAGGTCGAGATTAGAATCTCAGTTGGGTGTAACTACTACGTTTAAAAAAATTGTTTTTCACTTTCCCTCCACGTAAATGTGGCCTCACTTCCTCTTCGTATAACCTTCATAATACCTTAACCCATTAGCATAACTAATACATAAGAACATAACCCAAACGGATAGTAAATCGTGGTGCTACAGAAAATATAACCTAGACTATATTGTATATTATAAGTAAAAATGAAGTTTTCAGTTTTTAATGACTAATAAACTAAAAATTAATGGAACTCAGACTTAACATTCATCACAGTTGTGAAAATGCACAATTTGTAATTAAATATACATGCTAGATTTGTGCTCAGTGGCGTGTAATGACATATTGACCGGGCAAGCAGAGCTGTTTGAAACCGTATCTGTGATATACTCTCCTAATTTAGGCCCCTCATTTGACCAATTTTACATAAACTATGCTCTATTTGAGAATATTATTTCCTTTGATATCTGCATAAAAATTAGTGTAAACCAAAAATGATGAAAAACTATCACATATACAGTTTCAACTAACTCCTACCAGATTCAGTGGTCGTTAAGTTAAACACATTACTTTCATGTTGACTGGATTTTCGGTGATAAGGAGGTTGGTCTTTAAATCCTGGCTGGGAGTACTAAGAGTAGAAAACAATTTAAGGGAAAAATCAAACCTAACTTCAAGGCAAATGCGTCTTCCTCAAAACGCAGTGTCAAAATAGACTAGCCCTACTTAGGCCCCCTGCTGAGGACGGGGATATCGAGGTTCGATTCTCGATCGGGTGAACTGGGGGTGGTTTTTCCTAAATGGTTTTCCACTCTCTCTACACGCAAATGCGAGTTCACTTCCTCTAACTCAACCTTCTCAATTCCTAATCCATTAGAGTAATTAGTACTTAAAGCGTATAACCCGAACGGGTAGTAAGACGTGGTGCTAAATATATTACTTAGGCCCCTACTCTGGCAACACTCCATGCCATGTCATTATTTGTACAACAGCTTTATAATATTATCTGTTGATGTACAGTAACTCATTTAATACAATTTGAACCAAATTCTTACATAGGTACTACGTATAATATATTCCTATGAATGTATTATATTTAGTAGACTCTAAATATTATATTTCCTACTTATATACACTCTTTTTTATCGCCCCATCTTACAAATGGTTAGGGTTATACGCTTTTGTACTATCATGCGAATGGTTTTAGTGATTAGGACGGTTATATTCAGAGCAAGTGTACCCACATTTGCGTAAAGGGAGAGTGAAGACTCGTTTTGGAAAATACATCCTCAGTACATCCGAACGAGATTCAAACCTAGATATCTCCGTCATCGGCTGTCTAGTCTTCCGCGAGAGTAGCGTGTTAGACCGAAGTGGGTACCTACATCTTATTCCAGAATTCGGAGTACATATTTTTATGTATGAAAAGTCACAATAACTTTTCATATTTGTTTTGGTGGACCTGTTTTACAGCTGGTTGCCCTTCCTAATACCAACCCCTGGCGTTTTCTTAGGGAAACAGAGTTAATTTTACGAGCAGGCACAAAATAACCCACCAATTTTTCCATAAAGGTACTTTTACATACCTCCCAGGAATCTTTCACATGCCAAAATCATCATAAGACCTATAGCACTTCTTACTCTACATTGCGCTATGTATTTTTGTCGCTAAAGAAAAATCCGTTGGCATCAGCTAGTTTTGAACCTATGAACATCAGGTCTTGAGGCGAACATATTTCCCCAAGACCTCCCATGTTGACTATATATAATATTTAATATATTCTGTCACGTATGGGTACAACATTTCTAATGTTATTGCTAGGACTAAAAACTATATTTAACACTTATTACAATAAAATTAATAGTATTAGTCTTTAAAGATGTTGCACGGTCATGTTATTTAATCAAAGACTATTAACCTGTCATATTTTAATTACATTTTTACACGTCATGCACTGTTATCCGAGATTGGCCCTATCAACTTGTCCCTCTCATCACATCTTAAGGAACAATGGTTCTTTGACAATAGCCATCTGGTTAACTCCTAATAAACTCAAAAAGTCGAGGATATTTTGGTACCCATAAATTATATTTTATCTGAAAATCTGTTTCAATACACCGTATAAGAATACTCAAAGGTGGGTTTGAAATTCCACATCTATCATCAGTCTTTCTTTTCTTAAAATAAAAAAAAGGATTAATCTATGCAAAGTAAGAGCACGTTAGGAAGGCGAACACTTTTTTTTCAGTTAACTTAAAAAAGAATTAGGTAGGTATATCATTTCATCGAAATTATTTATTAAAAGTTATAGCTGAGTATCACATTGTTTGACTTTTAAATATATGAAAATATATTTTTAACACAGCGTCTTACTACCCCTTCGGGTTATATGCGTATGTAATAAGTACGCTAATGTGTTAGGGATTATAAAGATTGAATTTTGAGGAAGTGTACCTAAAATAACCTGGAGGGAGAGTGGTGGAAAAACATTTAGGAAAACCACCCTCAATACACCCAGCTGGGATTCGAACCACGAAATATCCGTTACCATAATACTAGACAAGATGAGTCTTACATTTACTCTGCGTGCCCACCTATGCGTGAGATAAGAGAATCTTATTCCAGAATTAAAGAACACTCCTTATGAAAGGAAGTCTTATTGAATTCAGCTGGGGACGGAAGCCCATAAATCTTGATAAAAGTTTAGGTATCAATCAATATCCCGTTCTACCAATACAACATGCTGTTTGGTAGAACTTATGTGTAATGGGCACACAGATTATACTTTAAGTTCATCTAGTCTTATTTTAGGGGTGACGGGGAAGATTAGGTTTAAATACCCACAGATAAGAGGTGATTTATGTCTTAATTAGTTCCCCCACTCTTCCTTCAGGCAAATGCGAGTATATTTTTTCTTACATAATATTTTAACTATGTGCTAATATCTCTGATTGGTTTTAAGATGCGGTGCAATTATATATAATTTTTTTTTTTTTTGTATACTAGGGTAAAGCTTGAGCTTCAAAAATCGACTAGAATTAGTAATTTGGTTAATTGAGATATTGAAGGGTGACTTTTATTTTCTTCAAAATCTTTCAATTTAAGATAATAATATAAATTATAGAGAACAATCGGAAATATTGGCTAACGTTACTTTCTCTCGTGCCCTCGACAAGTATTGTGATCGTCCAAAAAAAAATCTTACTCCAGATTTTGATAAATGTTGACATTTCATGACACCCTGAAATCTAAAAAGTGGTTATGGTGATGCCTGTCTGTATGTGTGTCTTTATCTCTACCTAGAGACTAAACTAGAGATGGGGTAACAGCAGTTTTTGGGTTCCGATTCTCGATTTCAGTTCTTAAAATTTCACTTAGATTTTTCAATACTCGATTCTTACTGGAATAGTCCTAAAATGAACGGCCATATTGGTTTATGTTAATATAAACCAATATGGCTGCCGTGATAAGTACCTTTTTCTTATCAATTTTATTTTATTCTGAAAATTTTGGTAAATGTCTATTAAATATTAATTAGACTTTAAAAACATTTTTGCCTTTACAAATTATACTCATGATTCTAAATTTGGATTTAAAATTTTGAAATAAACTTTATCTATATTATTATTATTATTCAATTTGAGACAGTAAATTTGCAAAGTAATCTTAATATATATCTTAACACATGTAGGTATCCGTTAACATGGAGGTTTATTTGTGTTTTTCCTTGCATACATTATGTTGCCACAGTAAATATGTTTACATAGTGAAGCGAAACATCAGTGTTTAGGTTTTCAAATCCAACCAATGCCTTTATAAGTTTTACTATACAAATATATTTAATAATTAACTAAAAAATGCGTTACAAACTGCATTTAATATCCGATATTCACTAATATCTTGGTAAAGCATTCATTTGCACGTATTTTTAGGAATCAAGGTATTTTCTCTATTCTCGATCCTTTTCGATACCCTTAAGAATCGATAGGCATCGAGGAATCGAATTTACCATCTTAGACCAAACCATTTTACCGATCGGACTAAGACTTGGTATCTGGAATTTTCATAAAGTCCCCATGTTTTGGAATTAGATATCCAAAGCTAAAATCAAGGGTAGATTACATACGGGAAAAAAGATAATAAAGAGATTTTTTTTAAATACTCTCAAACTATTTTGATACATATATTTGTATCTAGACACTTTAACATTATATATAAAATGAAAATTTTTAATTTTCACATAAAAATGACTTTAAGGGCACCTTACATCTGAAAAAATATTAAATTTTGATCATATATTTGCTACTATTTGATATTAGAAATAACGTATCATTGTAAAAATAAATATATTTTACTTGAAATACCTTTTTTTATAAAACCAACAAATTGTGAGTTATTAGCAAACAATTATATATATATATATATATATATAGAACGTATACTCGCTTTGCTCGTTGGGGGCTCCACCCCTAAGCCTTCTGTGAGTTTTCTTTACAAGTGTATGTAGACTAATGTAATTCCAAAGTCGTTCTTTGATAGGTCTTACCGTTTAGCCACAAGAGACCTCCAAAGAAAGGTCCGCGCTGACTTTAAAGTTTCTCCGCAATATTGAATTATTTTCATGAGTTAAAAATATATTTTTTTAACTTTTTGGAATTTTCCTTTCGGCTACAGGCTAGAAGATACAAGTTTGCCAAATTTCAAGTTTCTAGCTCATCTGGAAGTTTATAGAAATTAATGTAAGTTATTGAGTCAGCCATGTGGCTTTATAGTAGTATAATGAGAGAGAGAGAGAGAGAGAGAGCACATTGAATTGATTTTTATGCTCTTTGGTGGACAGAGATAAACCTATTATCTCAATGTTTCTTTAACAGTGTATATTATTTCATTCGTTTTCTTTGCTGAAGTGTTTGTCTAAAAATATAGGACCTTATATATTATTTTGTTTAACAAATATTACGAGTTTTTAGCAGCTGTCCTTATTTTTAAATAAAATAGAGAGAGAATTTTTGCGGTGCACTGTACCATTTATTTTATAGGTTATGAAAAGCTATTCTAATAGAAACATGTCTTTTGCACAAACTTAACACTGGGTTACAACGCAGCTCATTTTGGTATTATCTATTTTCCCTCAGTGCATTCTAGGTAATATACACTCCATCTACTCCGAGAGGTTGCAATCTTTCTTTACACGCTTTCACTATGACATAGATTATAAGATGGGTCCACAGTGTAATCCATCAAGGTTAGACAGCTACCTTTTACAATAAATGAGTATAAATGCATACATTTATTTGCAGACCTTTTATTTATTTATTCAAAAAGAGAATATTTCATGTATTCGCTATTCTTCTACCCTTTAATTGAATGTGAAAAGATAGAAGACTTGACCTAAAATCCTACTTAATAAGAAAAAAAAAATGTAAGAACACGAATTGATTCCGCGAATAGTTGACTGCAAGAATTATTTAGGATACACAAACACGCTAGCCATCAAACCGCATTTGCTAACAAACATTTTCCTAGAAAGCAAGTCAAATTTATTGTCATAGGGAAATACTGAAATGTCATCGTGTAATATAAAGTATTCTGAGACTCGAACCAGTGGTTGCGTGGCTTAGGGCATCACTATCGCATTAGACTTGATTGTCAATGATGTGAAGAGCAGGGTTCGAATCCCAGTTGGCTGTACTGAGAGTGTTATCACCTCATTTCTTTTCTACTCTCCCTTCATTTAAATGAAATGTACATTTCCTCTTATCTCTATCTTTCTTCACTCTACCTAATTAGCGTAAATATGCGGATATCCCGAATAGGTAGACTCGATACCAAATCAATATGGCTAGTGGGTGCTACACGGAATAAGGCGTTTAGCTCATCTTGTTTGGTTATCCAATGTTTTTTTATGGCAGCATAGCCCCCTAACTGCTGAAGGCTAGGTCAAATTCTAAATACTAAACACATTTAGAAGCTCTCTGAAGTGTTTTTATGGCAACACAGCCCTCTAATTTGTACTTGTATCTTAATTTTGATATTTTTAGAACCATAAAATATAAATCCATAAATATTTTGGTCATTAAATTTCAGGGAGGGGAATTTGAACCTCCAAACCCCCCCCCCCCTGTTAAGGGAGTTTAGAAAGTGTGATAGCTCCCCGATACCCACTCAAACTAAATTAAGTCATGGATAGCTAAAACACTGACACTTAATAGTACAATTAATACTGATAATATTAAAACTGTAAAAAAGTACTTCTATAAATAATAACTTTAGAAAGATATAAAACCGATCAATATAATACTCCTAACACGTTTTAACCTGATACAGGATACACTTTTGTAAATAGAAAATATAGCTATTTAAAAAAAAATAAGAAAAGGGTTTAATGGCAAAATATTGCTAAATAACCAGAATACTGGCATACAGACAAGATCTAATCACTTCTACTATTATACTATATTATAAAATGGCTTCTAACTGACTTTTTTTCACACCCTACCAATAATAATATAGTATTATTATTACTATTATTATTAGCATCACATCTTACTACCCGTTCGGTTTGTACGCACTTACGCTAATGTGTAATGGTAGGGTGATTGTGAGATGAAATGAAGGACCTACAGTTTAACATGGAATCCGAACCACGGTGGAGGCCTGGNGATTGTGAGATGAAATGAAGGACCTACAGTTTAACGTGGAATCCGAACCACGGTGGAGACCTGGAATTCCCCACATTCACAAGATGTCTTGTCAGAGGTGAAGGAAGGGTTTGGTAGTCAGATAAATCGGTGCCGGGATCGAGGATTGAACCCCGGCTGCCAGCATAGAAGTCTGACAACTTACCCCTAGACCGCCAGCTCACCTACCAGTATTAATTACAGTATAAAACAATCCCCAGATATATATTTTGAACAGAATTGTAAAGGCTATAGATAAACATTAAATTATCAAAATCAATCATTTGTACTTAAAGTGATACTTTTATAATCTTTTTTTTCAAACGTACATCCCTTTTTATCATACAAATTATTCCCTACATATCTATTTTGAAAAAAAAACTGTCATTGCATTTTCCTTTTGCAAATTTGTTTACTTAATATATTATTTAAACACTTCTCATATAAACAATTTGAACAAAGTCAGGAGAGCGTCTTTTGAAAAAAGTTTAGTATTATCAAAAATATGTGTCTTAACTAAACTATCTCTAACTTTAGAGATTTAATCCAAATCATAATTAATTCTCTTGACATGACCATATAACATCTACATCAAGCTTGGACTAAATCCATTCAAACGTTTTGGCTGCAGCTGCAAGTAGAGACGCACAAACCAATGAAAATGAATAATCATTTTAATATCAACTAATATGATATAATGAGAACAGTAAACGTCAAGACCCATCTAATTCTAAAGGGATAAAGTGATTTTTTTTTAAATACTTCCTCCATGTAAGAAAGTAAAAACACCATGAATTTCATACTTGGAGAATCATTCGAAAGAACACCCATTTGGGAATCGATCTTGGGCCTTCTTGTTAACGGAATCAGTGGGAAATATGACTTAAGCCTACGTTCACTCACTGAACCACAATTACGTACAGTACAATTACTGTTTGTAGAAAAAAAACACTGTGTTTCCTTCCAATATTGCTTGGAGCTTTTCTGGTAGACGACTGAAGAAGGTATACAGACGGATGACTTTCATTCCTTTGTTCAGTGATCACTTATCACGACATTCTGGTTATTTTAAGAAAAACATTCTTATGTTTAGTTTACTACGAACCTATTTTTGAAAATTTTATTCCAAGTTTAGTTCAATATATGAAACCATTTGAGAGATTGTCATACCATTTATTTTATATTTTCTTACCCGCCTCGGTGGCGTAGTTGGCTAACGCGCTTGTCGTGTTGAGCTCGACTGCTGAGGACGGGGAGATCGAGGTTCTAATCTCGGTCGAGTGAACAGGGGGTGGTTTTTCCTAAATGTTTTTCCACTCTACCTCCACGCAAATGCGGGTTCATTTCCTCTAATTCAACCTTCCAAATTCCTAATCCATTAGAATAATTAGTACTTAAAGCGTATAACCCGAACGGGTAGTAAGACGCGGTACTAAATATTATATTATTATTATTATATTTTCTTTAAGGAAATTTAATGTGGGATTTCTGTATCAATCAATTTTTAGGCACATGACATACAAACTAACTTAACATTAGATTTGGCCCAATAATACACTCCTTACCCAAGTGACACTCTGCTTACTAATTAAATAACAAGACGAACATTAAAACTTAAATATGTTTATCAGCTCAGACTGGAGTCGAAACAAAGCCCTAACCACTAATCTAACTACAGCCATGTGTGCAAGATATATATATACAGTATTACACATCAATTTTATATAGTGACATCATTATTAAAACTATTGTACTGAAAGTGCTTGTCCATTTATCTTAACAACACCGTCATATTTTCCTGAATCCCTTAATTTCTTACAAGGGTGCTTCATCAGGGTGAAAAAAAAGGGGGTCTAAATAGAACCGTAGTTTGTGTGATCATGAAAGGATGGTGAGAAGGGATGAGTGGGTGGTAGGGGTGCTATAATTTTCGGTTTCTCAGCCCTTTGTCCCCCAATAACGAGATGATGACTCAGAAGTTTGGGGAAACTTTTGTGAGCGGTGAGAACGGTACGTCGAGTTGTACGAAGGAGGTTGAAGGGGTTGGAGTTTGGGGGCAGCCAGGGATCTCTTTGCGGGCCTTTTAGGTCTTATTTCACGGCGTACAAGCAGCGTCCATTGGTTTGAAAAGGTTGATTCTAAATCTAAGATAGCCTGTTTAAACCCCCCAAGGGTTGACTAAAATAATTAGTTACTGGTATGTGAGTTATTTCTACCAAGATACTGACATTCCTGGAGTTAAGTTTAGATGTTTAGTGCTAAGAGTTGCTGTCTTATATTAGTTATATTTTTAAATCACGTGAGTCAAACTTGGTATTCTTGGAGTAAAGCTCTCGCCACAGTACTCGATGTTCATAGGTTCAAATCTGACGGACTGTTTTTAAAGGATAAAAATCCGTAACACAGCCCACTTCGGAGGAAAGGTAAAGCCGTTGGCCCCATGTTGATTAATTATAGTATATAAAATAACCCTGGAAGTTATGGGAAAATACCTTTCCTGGTAAAATTGGTAGGCCCTTTCTTACTCGCTCATAAAAACTATCGTGTGCTGATATAATTAGTCATTTCATAAAGTGCACGTTAGATATTTCAAATGAATAAAGATAAAATAAATCACGTGTTGTAATAAAATATATATAAAAGCGTCTTGCTTACATGTATCTTAAACTAAACCAATTTCCCAGGTTACATCTAAGTTTGGAGCAACTCATTAATTGAAGTGGGTAGTTCACCCCACTAGAATGCTTGTTAATGCTCCTTATGATACGTCCCCTCTTCGGTTTCTACATAAACACAGTGCTTACGCCCTAATCCTAACGTTTGCACCTACACGGCACTATTAGAATTTAAACTTAAATTTCCTTTCCTATTTTAACCATTCAATTAATTTCAGGGACCTCTTATGTCTAATTGTTCCCGAGAAGATTTCTACAGGCAATTCTCACAAATAGACCAAATTGTATAAGTTATGAATAAATAGTCTTACCATACAAGCTTATATTTACTTTATAGCTCATATAAAACTATAATATATCCCACTTTGTTAATGATATACATCTTCAGTAGGCTAAATACATTTGTATATGGGGTGCATCTTTCATCAGTTCGTCTTTTAGTAAGAAATATAGTTTTTAATGTACTAACTGTATGGTTATGAATATTTAATAAATTTAATCAAAAGCTGAGCTTTGCAATTTTATTTGGTCTTGTATTTATTCATGGTTTAAATTTAGAAGATTATGATTGCTCGTAAATAGAATATACCATAAATATTTTATTTTATTGATATATATTAAAATATACTTACATAGAGCTCAATTTAATTGAATGATTTAATTATTTGTTTTTAAAATTATAAACACTATCAACCCTATTTTCTGTTTATATTATTTTTAACTTATTTTTTGTCACCTGATTGATTTTCATCTTCTTTTTTCCATGGTGACATTCTCAAACTTAGCGTAAATTTCCCTCCGGCGTTCCTGTGGCATTGTGACGAAGCTCTTGTCAAAAACTTTTTAGAAAGGTGGAGAGAAAGTTTAGATATTGAGAGGGGAGATGCTATTAAAATTTGAAAATAGGTCTCCCCCAACCCCTTTTCTGACAACTTTTCCACGCTACCAAACACCAACTTAAATCGTTAGTTGTTCTTCACTTTCATGCGTCAACCATTTTTTTCTCATCCTAATGACCTTTTCATAGCTTTCTCACTTAACTTTTTTTTATGTTCCTTCCTTACACAAGCGCACCTCCACAATATCAATTATTTTCCCTTCTTTTCTTATTTTATTCTTTTATTTTAAAGAGTCTCGTATTTTCAATGTATTAGTAATATTTTTTTTGTTTCTTTTTTGTTCAGATTCAACTTGTTTTATTTACATTTATTATTAATTTTATCTTCCTTATGTTCAATATAATTAAAATTCAAATTATTAACTGATAACTATTAATTTAGATTAATTTAAAATAACAATATATTCAAATTTTAAAACAATATATGTTCCAAAGGAAATTATAATATTAATTCATGCGTCAAAATTTAGTTGAGCGTGTGTCTTGGGATTAAAATAGACGATTTTACTAATCAATTATAAATATGCCAATAATTCAATTTTCTGTTAATCAACAAAAACTTTCAAATATTTTGATTTGATTCTGTTTTATTTAACACTCAGGTTTTAAAAATAGAATCCTCTCATGATTCAATTTTTTTTAAATATTTATGATCAAATCTATAAAGATTTATCTATAAACCCTTTGGTTAAATATTTGAAAATAAGTACAGGAGCTAAATACAGTAGCCCTTACAAAATAACCTTTCTTGTGTATTTCTTAACTATTAAGCTTTTTTTAGAAAATGCTGATATTAAATTGGAAAACGCAACCTTAAATAATTATATTAAGCTTGCCAGGTTATAAAGAATAAGCGGAGAACACATTTATATTGTAAGCATGGTATTTATAATCTTTCCCATTCATTTTTTAAACATATTCAAACAAATAAAACCACAAAAAGTTTCTTGGTTAAAAGAGACAGTACTAATTACAATCAAAGATTTGAGTTCACTTGAAAATATTTATCTTGTAATTAAAAACCTTAAATTTATTCTAGTGCTTACAACATATTATAGTTAAATGATAATAAATACATTCGATTTGTTATATAAATAGGTGTGTACGTTTTTTATGCTGTAATTTAAACCTATCTAATTATTTTATTAATTATATTTCTATAGTCGCTATTCAAATAAACTCTAGCACACTTGTTGGACATCTGCAAGGGCTGACGCGATAAGAAACCCTAAGGCGCATTCGTATTAATTTAGAATTTTTTTCTACACATCCCATTGATAAACTAGTTTGTGGACGCATAATTAAACAAAATGTTGTATAGAAACAACAAACTTTAAAGGACAATGAATGGTTAATTCTAGTCTTGTTCGTTTCGTTTGATCGCTCCTCACGTCTCAACACACCTCCTGGCTATCCACATATTCACACTGATGGGGGTAAAATGGATGAAGGTATATTAAGAGTAAATGCACCCACATTTTAATGGAGGAAGCGGGGGAAAATATTTAGTAATAATCACCTTAGTACACCTGATATGATTTGAGCCCAGACTTTCCTATCACTGTTAAAATAGACAAGATGATATTGACGCCTAGGTCCTTATGTCCCAAAGGTTATGGTTATTCTTTTGTTGAATCAAATTTATAAATAATTTCACCAAATACTCTAAAAATTACCAGTTATAGTTAACTACTCTCAAAACTACCAGATTAGTTATTTGCTTGTGAATTATTTTTTTTATAAAGTATAAAACCAAGATTCTTATATCCCTTTTTTAAGAGTCTCAAAGATATTACCTGTACAAAAATAATAAATATTTTGAATTGCAAATAGTAAGAACAAACTAGATGACAAATGTGCTTTAAATTATTCTTGATGGTGACAAATTAGATTATTTATACTCGCTACCGAACGTATCACATTATCTCCCACACGGATAAAAGGTGTATGAAAAATAAACCCTTCAAATTATAAAAACGTATCACAAAGCTATATTTGTATTATTTCAGACCTTTTTTCCCCATTCCATTCTTCTATTTCTTCTCTGGTATAAAAGTAATCTATCTAAGAAGGCTCTAATTTTTTTTAAGGAGCTCGTAAGGGGGGATAAGGTAGTTTGAAGAGGGGGAATAAGGGAAAAGGGGGTATAGACCCTTTGTATATAGAAGATATCATCTTTATCAGATACGTGAAGAAAATTATTATGCATGCTATTATTTTTTTTACGATTTTTTTTGTCTTATTTTAAAATTAAGTTATTTCGGTTTAGCTTCGTGTGCAGGCTAATTAGACGTGTGAGGGACGTAGGAAATAAGGGGAAGGGAGAGAGAGAGAGAGAATGAAAAGAGGGGAAGGGGAGGAGCTAAAAAGTTAGGATGAGGCAAGAAAACAATCGCCTGTGGATATAACAAGGCCCTCCTTACGACACGTAAGATGTTTTTTTTTATACCGACTGCAGCTTGGACCTGTCAAATTTTATGACAACTTCATTCTCTGTTGTTAAGGTTTGATGAGTTTTATGTAAGAATGTGTTATCTCTCATGGTCGTTAATCTTTTTAACGACACTGGAAACACCTCTCGGCGTAATTTGTTTAAAATTACAGTGTTGCTACTAAGGTGTAAATTAAGGTATCAAAAATGGAGTAATGCAATAACAGTACTTATTTCTAAAGTAGATTTGTTCACATTTTCCTTTGCTTAAGCTTTTTAAGATTAAAATATATCTTTTAAATTATATATAAAAACAAGATTGTAAACACATTCGTGCACTCATTAAAGCCAAAATAAGTGAAACGCTATAAAGATGTCTTAATATTTGGTTATTAACTATTTAAAAAAATGTAAAATATATATTTATATTTTACACTAGGGTTATTTTGCATGATCTTATTTTAATAAGTTTGTAAATTTAAAATTTTTAGAGTAAAATTTTGGAAGGAATTGCTTTATTTATCACATAATTAAGTCCGATAGAAAGTTTTCAAAACGTTTCTTAAGATTCGGATGGACATCTCGAGGTTTAGCAAATCTCTACTCCAAGTAGTACCATGTGCTAACACCTCACCGGAGCTGCGCTG
>CABEEJ010002164.1:0-16291 GCA_901482245.1 Timema douglasi
GGGGGACTTCTAGAGAACCTAGATTAGAGTCCCTGTCTCATCTTACAGAGTACAACTGGGGACTTCTAGAGAACCTAGATTAGAGTACCTGTCTCATCTCACAGAGTCCGACTGGGGACTTCTAGAGAACCTAGATTAGAGTCCTTGCCTTATCTTACAGGTTATATTTAGGGACGTGAAAAAAGTATTGATAGCTAATATATGTTTCCTTTCGATAGTATTATTTTTTTACTCGATACTTTTACTGATATTAGTACTTACACTTCAGCATCAGATGGTATCGAAAGAAACAACTTTTTCGTTAATTTCCTTCATTCTGGGAGTCTGGGACTAAATGTTTACTAGGGTGGACTGTGGAGGACTACCCCCTCCTCCATCAATGAGCTCAGTCACCTCAAGGGTGTCCCAAGTAGCCGAAGCATAAATGAACGTCCACTATCCTATTGTCTGTCAATAGTTAATAATCCATCTTGATAGAGTATATTAATGAAGAACGTAGCTAATAAATGGTTCATCCCAGAATTGAATTATAGAAGTTTTTTTTAAGAAGATGGATAGCGAAAAATCATCTTGTAAAATTTATTTTAAAGTATTAAAAACCATTAGAAATTTTAGTGTTTAACTAAATATGGAAATACAATTATGATGTCAAAGTTGAAATTATTATTATTACTAGAGAAAAAAAAACCACCCTATTTTCAGATTAAAATTTCAATAGCGATACCTACAGTATCGATACCACATCCTCGTGATGCGATGCAAGGCTGAGCAGCGCTGTCTACACCAGAGTTGGCTATAACTGTCCACACAGTCTGGTCAGGGGGCCCACAAGCTCTTCCTACTGGTGGGGGCTACCAGGAACACTCGGTCACAACGGCGGTGTGTCTGTCTGTCTCAGATATGATTCCCCTGTCCCTTCCTCGACATTCACCCCCCTCGTTAGTCGTTACCCTCATAGGTTGGACCGTGTGGTCCAGTCTCACCTGACTATAGGGATAGTGAGCATGGCAAGTAAGAAAGTAATGACAGTACCTAGTAATGAACAAACTACACATATTAAACTACTTTTACATCAATATAGTAGAAAGAGAGCCATCCTGGTTTTGTGCCGCTTTTGTATGGATTTGGCGGAGACCGGGGTTACGCCTTTTTTTTTTAAATATATTTATTTAAAAGTACATCTACGATACTAAGATTGTCGAGACAGGAATAAAAAAAAAAGGCAAGTTGGACTACACTGGCTTAAAGTGTGGTAGAAAGGAAACCGAGCTAAGAAAAAAGGTCTGTATTTTTACAGTTCTTTTTTTCTTTTTTGGTCACAATAAATATAACATTGCTTCAGAAGATAAGTTTAGTTTAATTTAAAACACGGTATTCTCAACAGTTGTTGAATATTTGATGAGAAACAGTCCCTGCGATGCCCACAACAGATATTCAACAACAGAATATCATGTGTAGAGTTAGGTTAAACTAAACAAATCTATTGGAGCAATATATTTATGTTGCCCAAATAAAAACTATTTAAATACAGACATTAAGTGACTGATGGACAGCCCTTAAACAGTACCTTTCTAATATAAAAGAACCAAACTACTGTACTCCGACTCCACAATAACTGCCAAGTACTAAGCTTTGTAGAGGGAAGAGAACGTGTTTCTTGTATCTGGTCCACACTTTGTAAGCCCACACGATATAAGGGAGCGTTGCCAACTGTTCAACACGGAGCCTCATGCCAACAGTGTAGCACTGAAATAGCCGAGGATAAGCAATGACATCAAGTCTGGCCTGGGGTGCCTTTAGCATTTACACAACTCTGGACTAGATACCAGTGGTACAGCACAATATCCTTAGAAAGTTACTGGATCTACTTTCAAGTATTCAAACATCAAGTCATATGATCAGCAGCAGAAACTTTTGATGGATATTTGCAATACCTATAAATAGCAATAATAATCAGAAGAATGTTATTAGCATTTATCGCAAAAGAGTTTGTGTTTTATAAAAGTTTATTTCTGTCAGAGCCATACTGTACTGTACATTCTGGTAAAATTGTAAGATGATTGTAAGTCAATTAACAATCAATTAAAAGATTATAAGTTGACCAACAGTCAGAACTTGTTAAACTCTAGTAAAAGGATTATATGTTGTTTATTGATAGAGGACTGCCAATGGCGCTCTTCAGGAGATGAACCTTATTTTCACATTTGATTTGATTTAAAATCAATTTAAAACCGATTTTGAAAACTGGTAATGCACATCAATGAATGCAATATGTCACTGTTTATAAAACAACTCTTGAATGTATAATCACAATGTTTGATATAATAAAATATTACAGGGATTGAATATTTTGTTTTAAAGCACAATTCTCAATATTTTCATTAGATCAATTTTTTAATTTTTTAAATTTTTTTACATGTGGCACTATCCCTGATACTACTACGCAGACAATTTTCCTTATTTTATTGTAAATAACCAATTATACCACTATATTGAAAACGAAACTATTTTATTTTTAAATTTATTTATAAGCACTGCGCCTCCCTATCTGTTCAGGAATTTAGAGTGAGTGTACCCATATTTGCACAAGGGGGGAGGGGAAAAAATATTTAACAAAAAAAAGCACCCTCAGTACACCCAACCAGGATTAGAACCTCGATATCCCTGTGAGTGGAAGTCCAGTCAACTTTAAGTGTGACACCTTAAACCAAGGATCAGAAACTAGTCGACTGCGACTGACTCGTCAATCTCGCGGCAATTTTCAGTCAATAATGTAAGAAAATTACAGTCATCCTTTGATCAGTTATAATTGGTAATGTTATAATAAAAATAAAATAGTTTAATATGCAATTATTATTATTATTATTATTATTATTATGTGTTTTGTCTTATGACAAGTCCATTCCTTTTGTCAATGAAATTAAAAGTAAAATTTATATTTTATTTATTCAATATTTTTTTCGAGCAAGGTGAGGACATTAGTATTCTAAGAAAGATTACATTTAAGGAATAAACATAAGAAATATATTTAGACAAAACAACAACTAAAGAAAAGTATCAAGAGACGATGGATGAACATTTGATAGGTTTATAAGTGGATCGAAAGGGGCCCAAAAAAGTGTTGTCAAACCGTCAAAGTGGGTAATGACCCCCAGCTTCTGGTGGTCGGCTCACGTCACAAATTGTTGGTATTGGGGTAGGTTTACAATCTCAGATTCAAATAATGAGCCATGGTCCCGTGAGTCAGCTAAACAAATGTTTATTGAATACAAACCAAGAGCCCAATTGAATTCTTGACCAACATTTTGAGAATAAACGCTGCTGAATCATTAAGGAATGTCAAAACTATACCGAATGAGGATTATATTGACTCAGTTAATAGCTCTTGAATAAAGTCCAGCTTATACTCACATGACCACACATGACACAGCACTAAGTGATTGCCATAAAATAAGCACAACCACACGGAGGAAAAACTAGTTAAAACCAATCTTGCCAACTTAAACAGGAAGTTAAAATAATAAAATAAGAGACAGTGGGGGCTTTAGCTTTATTAAATCTTAATCCAAATCTATTCTGGAGGAAAGGTGACCTGGTGGTCTAGGGGTAAGGTGTCGGACTTCTGTGCTGGCGGCCGGGGTTCAATCCTCGGTACCGGCACAGATTTATCTGATTACCAAACCCTTCCTTCACCTCTGACAAGACATCTTGTGAATGTGGGGAATGCCAGGGCCTCCACTGTGGTTCGGATCCTACGTTAAACTGTAGGTCCTTCATTTCATCTCACAATCACCCTACCATTACACATTAGCGTAAGTGCGTATAACCCGAACGGGTAGTAAGATGCGGTGATGATGATGATGATGATGATGATGATGATGATAATAATAATAATATTCTGGAGGAAGGAGGGGATTGTTTTGTTTTATTTAAAGGGGAGGAGGAGGGGTTAGGGGAGTGCTGGTAAGTGATAAAGTAAATTAATAAAAATTTAGTTTTGAATTTGTGGTAGTACTCCTACTTTCAAGTGTGCTTTAAAAGAATTTACTTAAGTAATGATCAAAGTGGTATAGAGGTCAGAGTCCTTGGCTACATCTCCAGAGGTCCCGGGTTCGTTCCCCGGTGCTTACAAAATTTATCTGTGAAGCAGTAGGTCTGGAACAGCCTCGTGAAAACAAATGAGGCGTTACTTGAATAAAGAATAATGAAGTAGCGGTTCCGGTTTAGTTAGGCCGAGATTAGCGACCAGAGGGCTCGTTGTGCTGATCACATGACACCCTCCATCCACAAAAGTTGGCACTGTTGGCGCTCTGTCGGTATAGGTCGCTCACACCAAGGAGGAGGGTATAGAATACCAAGTTGCAACTAGCTTTATCTTTCCTGGACAGCTCAATATATCTTGCTACTATCTTTATCTTTCCTGGACAGCTCAATATATCTTGCCACTATCTTTATCTTTCCTGGACAGCTCAATATATCTTGCCACTATCTTTATCTTTCCTGGACAGCTCAATATATCTTGCCACTATCTTTATCTTTCCTGGACAGCTCAATATATCTTTCCTGGACAGCTCAATATATCTTGCAACTATCTTTATCTTTCCTGGACAGCTCAATATATCTTGACATTTGATCATCTCACTTTATTTAGTGGGAGATCAGATCATATGGATTACTTCCGGGGATTTTAGTATTATAATTTGGCAATAATATTTACAACAGACGTCTATGACTCCATCAATGTCGCCAACTGTATTATCTGAATTATACTTTAATTATAAAATCACCTCCAGTATAATCGAACAATCCAATATTGGGTTATTTTGCTAATTCTGATATAATGTAGCAATATAATATATTAATTATTAATTTATTAAATAAATAAACTGAGTTTTCAGTTGATTTTTTGTTTGTTTATGGATCTTAATTTTGAAAAGATGATCACCCCCACAAGAGACTTTGGATTGGATTCCGATGGGGCTGATATTAAATTATTTTTTGATGGTATGATTGAGTTTGACTATAATATAATTGCAGACCTATGCACTGGCACTTGTTTAAAGATACTCCTAGAGTGAGAGATAGTATCATACAAGGTCTGTGTACCGTCGCACGAGACCAGAGAGTTGGTAGCCTTGACCACACTGTGTCTCCATTCAGTCCCGGGAGGTTGTACCTAGGGTTTGCCAAATATGGAGTGTGAATCCCCGGTCACTTCAAGACAGTGCTTGTTTGTTTGGTCGTGTGATGTAAGCACTGTTCACAGCTTGCAGCTGCTCTCATTTATTTGAAAGATTTTCTGATGTACAACTTTAATTTTGTAGTTAGGTAATTTATATTTAAATATTTATGTTAAGAGTTCCCCGAGTGTTAGGTTGAGATGCCTTATAAGCTAAACATAGATATCGACTTCAAACACATATTTTTGTGTTTGAATAAATAGTTGTGTCTGTTTTAATACAATCATAAAATGTATCACAATAATTGGGGCACCTATCAAATACCTAGAGTTTTCATTATATCTTATTTTTCTTGGTTCTATGTTTCTTTTAAACTGTCATGGGCCACAAACAAGACGCTCTAGGAATGCGAGCCTCCCTTTAGAAACCTTTTCTTTATAACTTTATATGATGGCTGACAAACACCAGCTTGCGTTAAACATAGAGCCTTCCCTTTGTTTTCAAAGCCAGCCAATTTAACCGTTGAAGAAGGGACATTCCATTATTTGCAGATAGATTGATACAACTGTCAGAACCGGGTCAAGGTCGGCCATGTTTTAGAACAAACCCTTCTTTGCTAATTGGGGTACATCTGTCAGTTCAGAGTAAAATACACCTTCTCTAAACACCCGGGCCCCCCTTGTATTCCTGCCCCAAATCGGCCTTTCTTCTTCAGCTTGCCAAACTCGCACACACCGACCTTCTCGTTTGTTTCGTATGTCACGTATAAGACAACAGAAATAGTCTGATGTACCTCGACACGACATGACTCGAGGTCTGAAGACAAGTGGGACCACCGCTATATCGGCCCGATGAGGAGGAGCGGAGCGGGTAAGGGACACAGTCGGTCATCATTGTATTTAACTCCGATGTTTCGAGCCAATATTTCACACATGTTAGTGTTTGCAGCAGCACAGAGCGTGGCTTAGGACTAAAAATAAGTTCTGTGGCTGGTTCTCATTCTTAACTTCTCGTTCCTCCGCTCAGTCATGTTCCTTTCATTTATCCTCGCACGTATCTTCAGAGCAGGTTCATGTGAATAAGGTTATGGTAAGGTCATAGAACCACACTTTGTTTCCCCTGAAAGGTAGCCTTCTTACCCTGACATATTACACTATGACCCTATCTTGTAAATGGAACAGTGTAAGTCCTAATGAGCACAATCGTGATATCAAGCTACCAGGGAGTAAAGTTACTCGAGTTGTCTTTTTCCCGCGTGGCGGCGTTTTTGACATTATTTTCGTCACCCCGTCTTACTACCCGTTCGAATTATACCCATGTGTACTGATTATGCTAATAAGCTAGGGATAAGAGAGCTTTAATTTAGAGGAAGTGTACTTGCATTTGTATCTAGGGAGAGTGGGAAGCCATTTAGGGGAAACCACCCTCCGTATACCCGACCGGGATTCAAACCTCGATCTCCCCGTGTCTAATATTGTGACAGCCTTAGGCCATGCGGACACCAAAGCGAGTTATGAAAATAAATGTTACCGGGAATAGTTCCTCCCCTTTCTTTGAGCCTCCTGAAATTGTGTGGGGAGGGGGGCGGGGGGAGGAAGAGTAGAATAAGAGAGAGAGAACTAATTGGGCAGCACTTAAACAAATGGCTGATTAACTGGTTAAGTAAAAACCAATGTATTTCTAGAAAAATTAAATATCTGAACTATATCAGTGTCAACAAACAATGCATCTAATAATGTCCTGAATCATAAAATAACATTTGAAAATGTAACGTTAAGTGGTTTCGCGTTGTAAGGCTGCGGATGAAGCGATTGTCCCGGGCTGCCCTTAGTGAGAAGTCGGGGGATATTAAATACACAACCCCAGTAATTTTCACTGGTCGGAATCGCTTGATCGATAACACTCGATACCAATATGTGACCAATTCAATTACAAAAACTCACCCAACAGTCGGCTGTCGGTGACGGTCCAAACAAAGGATGATGGGATAAACCAGCTTACCTCGCAATACTTACCCCGAGGTAAACGGGTAGAAGAATTACTGTTGAACACACATGCATTAAGACAGTAGCTTTACTTGGGTGATTGCTACACTCTGATAGAGTCGACTGGTGGGAAAATGTGAGGTGTTTTGATAGTGGGTGTAGCGCCAGAGTAGGCTCTAAAGAGTCTACTGGACAGTTAGAAAAATAAATATCTATAGGCAGAGTCTAATCATACAACCTGCCTTAATGATTTATACTTAATTAGCTATTTTAAAAATATGTCAAGCAGGAAATGAATGTTTAAATAGCTTACCTAAAAATATGCTATTTATAAAGTTTTACTAGGATGTATACTCTATGGACCCTGAAAGGTAGCGGTCGTATCTTGACGTATTACACTATGAACCTATCTTACAAGCTACACCATAGCGGAATAATGCAAGGTAAGCTACCTAAAAGGGTTAACAAAGGATACAATGCAGAGTTCAGAAATCTATCATTTAGAGGGACCGACACTATTCTTCCAATCAGGTTACCTTGAATGTGGTCTTGACCTAGCCCAATATCGGTATTTGTGCTCTCTTATCGTGTACTGTATTACAGTTAGGTGAGTTCATGAAACATGAGATCTGCTTCAACAGAACGCTAGCATGCAAGCAAGTGTACTCTATTCATCACGGCGAGGGTGGTAATACACTAGAGGCCTATTTTCACAGAAAGGGCCTTTTTGAAAATACAAACACATTTTGTATGGTCGACATCAATAAAAGTTATTATTATTATTTATAGGTATTGATAAAGGTAAAGCTGCAGATTAACATGACTCGACATATGAATACGTGAATGTAAATGTAGTTTTTTTTTCCCCTGTCAGATACGGCCCTACTTATGAAGATCAGACTGTAGTGGGGATTCCCATGATGCTGAGCCATTTTTCATAAAACCTCTTGAATAATAGTTCCCCTTAATCTCCTCTTTTAAAGCTGACGACAATCACAAACACACGGCTGACCAGTCATCAGAAACTACTATCGGTGTTTATCATAAACATGATTATAATTTTTAACAAAAAAGAATTTTTAATTGATTTCAATGAGTGACCCAATTTTTTTATATATTGATTTTTAATTTATTTGAAAATGTAGTGTTTAACAACTCCCCTGAATAAGAGTATATGAGTTTTTTTTTGTCCCTATGTGTCTACAGGTCATTATTATTATTATTAGCACCGCGTCTTACTACCCGTTCGGGTTATACGCCCTTACGGTAATGTGTAATGGTAGGGTGATTGTGAGATAAAATGGAGGACCTACAGTTTAACGTGGGATCCGGACCACGGTGGAGGCCTGGCATTCCCCACATTCACAAGATGTCTTGTCAGAGGATGAAGGAAGGGTTTGGTAATCAGATAAATCTGTGCCGAGACCGAGGATTGAACCCCGGCCGTCTACAGGTCATTCACATATGTATTAATAACGCTAATGTGTTAGTGGGGTAGGATGGTTTAATTTAAAGGAATTGTACACGCATTTGTAGGGTTCGCAATAGTGGAAGTCCATTTTGTAAAAATAGAACTCCAGGATTCAAATCTCGACCCGCCCCTCACCGCCAGTCCAATCTGTTGTAAATGTGTGACATTCGGAGCATTTGACAACCAAAGCGGGTTGAAAAGGTAAAAGGTACTCACTTCTTGTATGTGTCAGTGAGATGGTCCAGTTTGACCTTGAGTAGCTGGGCGGAGGGCTCGGAGAACGCCGTGAGGTAGGTCAGTACAGTCCCAGACAGGAACAGGACCTCCTCGTGCAAGGACTTTTGACCTTCCACTTCATTGAGTAGGTCCTGTGGGAAGAGGTAGCATACGTGCTCTTAAGGACATCCGAGAAAATATTGGGCTTGATATTTGAAAAATAAATTATATATATATTTTTTTCAAATTGTGGATTGGAATGTGTTTTAAAGCTCTAAGTCTTCTTATTAGTGGCTCATCCACAACCTAATTATAGACAAGCTTAGCAACTTGACCCCAGACCATTAAATTAGCGTTTAGATACATGTATAAATGTTCTAAGGAATGCATTGTGACACATAAAAAATGTTAATATTCAGTCACTATTTTCTAATATACTATTTTATTTATATTTCCTCCTATGTTCATAATTATTCAAAGTTTTGGATTTGAACCGAATCTAAGTTTTAATTAATCTTGTACTACGAAATCTATGTTTAAAATATAGTTTCAGCCAATATTAATAACAGATATTTAGAAATATTCACTAAAGCTCACCTGGAGGGTCTGTTTCACTTCTATTATCTGTGACTTGGACCTAACTACCAAGTCGATGTGCCGAGACTTTTCTTCGTTGCTGGCAACCAGAGATTCAAACGCTTGCCATTTTGTCTCAAATTCCTAAACAAAAATATAGTTGAGTAACATAACATGTTTAATGTGAAAGGGTTCATTTTGTTGCAGTAATGTATCAATAACATTTTAACATTGACATTTTCGAGGCATAATATCTGAACCTTTGGATCTGTGTGATATAGCTACCTCCCAGTGTGTTAGTTGTGTGATATAGTTACCTCCCAGTGTGTTAGTTGTGTGATATAGTTACCTCCCAGTGTGTTAGTTGTGTGATATAGTTACCTCCCAGTGTGTAGTTGTGTGATATAGTTACCTCCCAGTGTGTAGTTGTGTGATAGTTACCTCCCAGTGTTGTGCGAGCTTGGTGAGAGTGTCTCGCCTATGTTCCATCCCACACACAAGGTCCATCCACTCCTTGTTGGCATTCCCGATCTCTTGTTCAATCAGGTCCTTGTTGGAGCTGTCCGCCTGTTTGGTGATGTCCTGGGCCCGCTCGTTCAGCAAGTCAATCTCCGGCTGCTTCATCTAGAACAAACCGCAGTTAGTACCAACACGCTCAAGCGTTTCATCGCACATTTCAAAAGCATGCACTGACCGATTATATCATCACAAGACCAACTAACTGACTTTAATATAAAAAATACACAACACCCAGCCTCCGGACGTTAATTCATCATTATGACAATATCCCTATTGATAGATTTTCCAACCATATTGGGAATCAAAACTAAGTATCGCAAAAGACTCCTTGACATCTACGGATGGATACGGGTTGAATCCCGCTCGGGTAGATTGTGTATGTTTTTTTCATAAATAGTTTTTCTTCTCGTTTCAAGCAGATTCAGATAAATTTTCCCTAAATTAGACCACCCCTATTACTACTACATTCGTGTTGTAAATTTATTTGTGTACAACCCAAACAAGTAGTTAGACAGGATGGTACAGCCCTGACCAGGATTTGAACACAAGGACAGGATGGTACAGTCCTGACCAGGATTTGAACACAAGGACAGGATGGTACAGTCCTGACCAAAGATATAAAACATATTGATCAATACCTGGATGTCGTTGAGTCCGTGAGTGAGCTTCTGTATATTGAAGTGCAGGCCGGCGAGGGAGGTGACAGGCTCGTCGTTGAACTCGCTCCTGGCCAGCACACCCCGCACCTTGGCGAGTGTGTCACGGTAGTCCCGCCACATCTCCGTGTCCTGCTCGAGCTGTGCCAGGCGCGACTTGGCCGAGTTGAGGGTGTTCTTGAGCAGCTGAGTGAGTTGCTGTTGCTCCCTGCTCAGCTCCTCCTGCTCGACGCCCGTGAGCGAGGGCCAGATGTGGTCGGCCGCCTGCTGGATCTGTTGCGAGACCAGCTCCTTCATGGCAGGCTCGGTGCTGAAGAACATCTGGGGACAACATCGCAGACATTTACCGAGGGTTCATCACATATTTTAGAGTCAACCGAGAAACGTCCGGGTGTGTTTTGACGAGAAGAGTTAGGGTTCATGAGGAATTTAGATTTTTGCAACAGTTGAAGATTTGTTAAAATAATTGGTGCAGCATAATCATAAATTCTTTCTCTTAGAGTTACTAACAGAAGTATCCAGCATTGCCTGGGGTAACCACAGAATTCATTGCGTGGTTACCCCTAGTAACACTTTTCTTTGCTTCAAGCAGACAGAAAATATCTCATTTTAGATTTTTCGGCATAGTTTTTAATAAATTTAAAGAAAGCTAATTTAAAATTCCAGCCTCGAGGTGCAAATATCCGTGCACAGGGGCCACTAATTTTAAAATGTCAGACCTCTGCAATATTGTGCGATGCTCATGAAAGACAAACTCTTCTACATTTTCATAACATGGAATATTAGTCTATTATAGTTTGTGAGAAAATGTCCAAAAATTAGTCATTAATAAGCCACCCCTTGGTAAGTTCGCCTTGGAAAAACAATTTTTTTAATTAACTTTTTCATAAAAACAAATACATATCTATCATGTAGAATATTTTCCGGTTTTCAAATTTTCAAAATTCAGGCATCAATAAACAACCCTTAATATTATGGTGAGAATCAAGATATTGTTTGGGAATGCTCCCAGTGTAGGCCCAGGCACAGACCGACATGAAGGCAATCAATACTAATATTTTTTCAAATGTTCGCAGCCCTGGTTGTTTACCTTATGCTCCTCTAGGTCTGCGACCACGTTCTGGAAGTCAACCCCTGCGGCCCCCTTCTGCAGCCTCTCCTGCGCCTCAACGACCCAGGCGTGGAGCCTGTCCTTGAGAGCGGCGTAGTCGAGTCGGAGCTGTCTGTTGGCCTCCAGGTACTTCCCCCTCTCCTCCAGCTCGCGGGGCAAACTGTTCAGGAGCGAGTTGGCTTCACTGAGTTGCTCTAGAAGCGAGCTGGGCATGCCGTCCTCGTGACGGGCCGCGTCTTGGACAGCCTTCACTCGGTCCAGGTATCCCGTCACTTCCGCTGCCAGCAACTGCGCCAAAGATTCGACATTTGTAGCGGGGCTTGGTCTTGGATCCACAAACCAATGAACATCCTCACCCCCCGGCCTAGGTTTCATTCTATCGGAACTCGTCAGGCGGGAGTGCTAATCGCGCAACGCAACTTCATACAATAGGAAATAAAAAAACACAAAAGGGAGGAAAAGGAAATTGGTAAAGGATTATATGACACTTAGATTAGGGACATAACACTCCAAACACAGGACAAACTTTGTCCAGTGGAAGCAACGTAAAGTCTTTTCAATCGTTGTAATAGCCATACTGTGTTTGTTTCCTTTTATGTTTTCTATCCATCTTTCCTGTCACTTCTTACAAATATATATTACAAACTACCTCAAAAAGTGAGAAATAATTTTTCTTAAAATAAATCTTCTTTCATGTATTCATAAATCAGGTCGTGTAATCTGCCTATATTTTGTATATAGATGGTTTCCTGAAAGTGCTGTTAGTTTTCGGACGAAGGTGAGCCCTGATCCCGTCACACCCACCTTGTGATTGTCCAGCTCCTTCTCGACGCTGGCCGGGTCCCTGTCCAGAAGAGGTCGCGACCTCACGGCGGCCTCGTGGGCGTGCAACCAGTCCAGAGCCACCTCGAGCTCCGCCCCCAGTTTCCTGTGCTCGGCCGCGGTCATCTCGTGCTGCTCACGCTGCTTCTCCACCGCCCGTCTCAGCGCTTGCAGCGACTGTTTCAACGACTGCAGCTGCTCGGTGATACTGTTGCGGTCCGATGCCGAGCCCTCCGCCGCGATCGTCTGGCCCTTGTCCGTGGCCGAGGACAGCAGGGCGTCACACTCCTGGATCTTCACTATCACCTGGGGGAACACAACCGCAACATATCGTCATATTGGTACACCTGAGAGAAGCTTCCAAATCTGAATCTTGTTAGGATTTGTATATAGATATTAATCAAAATTTGATTCTGAATGTCAAAATATAGCTGAAGCAGGTAAGGAATGCTAAGGGCACTTAGGCCTATTTGTCATTAAAAAAAATAATCGCATATTTGATTCCCCAGGTTTTCAGCTACCTTCCCACAAAATTTCTTCAAGATATTTTAAAAGTTGAGGATGGTACCACTGTTTTTTTCCAACTGTGCCTCACATAAATTAACAATCTATTTTTTTCTTTAACATAAGTTTACAAAACAACACTTTTCCTGATGGGGCCTTTTCCCGTTAATTGCCTTAATTTAACTTTAAGATACAGTTATATTTGTGAAACTTTTAAATTTTGAAGAAAACAACAACTTTTAAGTACCCCAAGTTTTTGAGTTTAACGAAACTTTGGTGTTGAGAGTTAATGAACAACTACCAAAATTCAACTGTAACTTTTATTCTACCAACAGTCCTTCGTGTCTGAATGTTTCGCACTCACATCGTCGTACTTCTTGATCTTCTCCTGGACGGTGTGCCCCCCTCGCTCGATGTCCCGCACCACCTCGGTGTACTTGGTGATGAAGGTCATGATCTCGGTGATGAGCGCTATGAACTGCTCGCGCAACAACAGCAACTGTCTCAGCCGCGCTATCTGCGACTCGATGGAGAGGATGAGGTCGTCTTGCTGCTGAGAGATGCCCTGGAGGTCGCCCATACTGCCCAGCTGGAGGTCGCCCAGCTTGCTCTTGTTCGCCTTTAGGTCGGACAGGATTTTCTGCGCACAGCAAAGGAGCCACGATTGATCACAAACTACTCCAACCGGGGACATCGTAGCATCCGAGCGGGTCAGAACATTTGATTAAGTTAATATTTAATACCCCGCACCAGAGTGCGACCTGCCGAAACATCAAACCTGTATAGTCAAGAGTTTGAATCCTAGGGGGTGTACTATACTGAGGGTGGTTTCCTGGTTCCTACACACAAAAGCGAGCCTTCATCTACCCCCTCAGTGTGCCCCTCCAAGAGAGTGTACCCACCTCGTACTGCTCCAACATCCCTCGCACGTCCTCCACCTTGCTCCCGACAGGCTTGCTCAGCTCCTTCAGCTCCGCCTGTATCCCAGTCATGAACTGGACGCTCTCCGCGACCTTGGCGGCGGCCACCTTGCACTGGCCCAGCTGGTCCTTCAGCCCGTTGGAACGGTCACGGATCAGGCCGGCGATACGCGCGTGCCTGTCCTTGATGGCGTTGAGCTGCTCCGAGAGGGTGAGCTTGTCCGCCTCACTCACCGTCGGCAGGATGGCCTTGCCCTGGTCGATGATTCGCTCCAGGTCGCTTCGCATCTGGTCCGCTTCCTGGTTCAGTTTGTCGTACTGGAATAATACACACGTAACAGTTTAGTACCAACATATGTTACCTAATGTTGGAAATATGTATTCAGATTATACAAAAACCATAAATCATGTAAAATATTAATTTAAAAAAATCATTTTTAGTAAACAAATAATTAAATCTGCGGAAAAGATTGATTCATAATCTGTTCTGTCAGACGGTATTAATTAATTCTAATCGCACTGGTGGACATGCAGGCGGGTTTACTAGGAATGAGGTCACGGTTCAAATCTGGTCAAGTGTACTCACACAATTTTTTTCCTAAATGGTTTCTCACTCTACCTCTACCACTCAATTACGATAGTTTTTTAATTTGTAATTTTAATAACTGCACAAAATGACACAAATTGAACACAAATATGTATTTTGGGCCTCAAATTTCTAATGAGAAACATTCGTAGCTGTCTAAGCCAATTAAATATATATATAAGTTACAGTTGGCAATTATTTAGAGCAAAGTCAAAGCTATCGAATATATTTGAACCAAAGGTGAAAACTAGAGACAGCTAAAACTAAGATAACGACTCTCCATTCAGTGACTTGTGTCTGTACCTTGGCCAACTGTTCCTCAAGCAGTCCTACATTAGGTGCCCTTATCTCGGCCGAGGTAGCGACCTCAGCCTCGTTGAGCCAGTGTTGACAGTGGTTCACCTCCTCCTCGAACTGCTTGCGACCTTGGAGCAGGTCGGCCAGTGATGCCAACTTCTCCTGGATCTCCTTCGACAAAGCCTCGTACTCATCCCCGACATCTGCGGAGACACAGACACAGACGTCGTTCATCGGACTCTCGCTCAGAACATTAAGACTTGGATTTGAACCCGCTGAGTTGTCGAGCTCTCGAGTACTCCAAGATGTGATGGCCAGTTTTCTCAAGAGATTGAATGTGTTTTGTTTGTGTCTCACCTTGCAGCAGTGCTTGCAGCCTCTTCTTGTCAGGATCCGAACACTCCTTCAGCAGGCTGTTGCCGTGTTTCTGAAGGTCACTCAGTTTACCATCGCCAAAGTCTTTGGTGTCCGTTTCAAATTTCTAAGGAGAGAAAGAAAAAGAGAAGAATTAAAACAAAATACAAACATTAAGAGTACAGGGGAAAAGGGAACAGAATCACATTACAGGAATATGAATTTATTCAAACACGGCGTCTTACTGCCCATTTAGGTTATACATCTGATGGTTTTAAGGATAAGGGACGTTATATTTCAAGGAAGTGCACCCAAATTAAAATGTAGGGAGAGTAGAAATATATTTTGTAAAAAAAAAACACCCTCAGTACACCTGACCAATCTCCCCGTAATCGGCAGTTTAGTCTAACGCCAGAGTAGCACCTTAGACTATGTGACCACCAAAGTGGGTAATTTTTATATCTCAAACCTAATAAGGATCCCAGCAAACACTTTATTTTTTAAATGCCCTATTCCCTAACACTTATGTTACATTGTATTAGACTGTTTAAGCATGGATTTCCTACAGGTTTTGAATTGTAGTTTGATACTTTTATATGTCAGATATTGACTACTAATTACTTCATGACAGGCGATAAGAAAACAACTGCTTTGATACACATCGGGAGTACGGAATCTGGCCGTTGTGTTCAACAATCTCACCTTGTACTTGTGTATCTCTTTATCCACCTCCTCGGCCCTCAGGGGTAGGTACCCTCCCAGCTTGACGACGTCCTGCCTCTTGCCACGCAGCCAGGCGCGGGCCGCCTCCACGTCTCCCTCCAACTCCCTCCTCGCGTCCCCCGCCAGAGAGACTTTGGTCACCTCCCCTTTGAGACGCACCAACAGCTCGGTGTGCTCAGAGTTGAGGTTCCTCAGGGCCGACTCCAGGTACTGGTGCTCCGACGGCTCCAAGTCTGCCGACATGGTGTTGGCGCGCCTCTCCAGGGTCTCCAATAGCACCTCCTTCCCTTCGACCTCCTTCAGCAGCGACTGGAGTCACACGCACAGTATCACAACCATTACTTTGCGACATTATACCAAAAAGGGGGGGG